>SJYX01009841.1:207980-308774 GCA_006410675.1 Oreotragus oreotragus
TTCTGCTTTATTGACTATGCCAAAGCCTTTGACTGTGTGGATCACAATAAACTGTGGAAAACTCTGAAAGAGATGGGAATACCAGACCACCTGACCTGCCTCTTGAGAAATCTGTACGCAGGTCAAGAAGCAACAGTTAGAACTGGACATGGAACAAAAGACTGGTTCCAAATAGGAAAAGAGTATGTCAAGGCTGTATATTGTCACCCTGCTTATTTAACTTCTATCCAGAGTACATCATGAGAAATGCTGGACTGAATGAAGCACAAGCTGGAATCAAGATTGCTGGGAGAAATAGCAATAACCTCAGATATGCAGATGACACCACCCTTATGGCAGAAAGTGAAGAAGAACTAAAGAGCCTCTTGATGAAAGTGAAAGAGGAGAGTGAAAAAGTTGGCTTAAAACTCAACATTCAGAAAACGAAGATCATGGCATCTGGTCCCATCACTTCATTGCAAATCGGGAAACAGTGGAAACAGTGACAGACTTTATTTTGAGGGGACTCCAAAATCACTGCAGATGGTGACTGCAGCCATGAAATTAAAAGATGCTTGTTCCTTGGAAGGAAAGTAATGATCAGCCTAGATAGCATATAAAAAAGCAGAGACATTACTTTGCCAACAAAGGTCCATCTAGTCAAAGCTATGGTAGTCATGTATGGATGTGAGAGTTGGACTATAAAGAAAGCTGAGCACCGAAAAATTGATGCTTTTGAACTGGGGTGTTGGAGAAGGCTCTTGAGAGTCCCTTGAACTGCAAGGAGATCCAACCAGTCCATCCTAAAGGAAATCAGTCCTGAATATTCATTGGAAGGACTGATGCTGAAGCTGAAACTCCAATACTCTGGGCCATCTGATGCAAAGAACTGAGTCATTGGAAAAGACCCTGATTCTGGGAAAGATTGAAGGCAGGAGGAGAAAGGGATGACAGAGGATGAGATGGTTGGATGGCATCACCGACTCAATGGACATGAGTTTGAGCAAGCTCTGGGAGATGGTGAAGGACCGAGAAGCCTGGCGTGCTGCAGTCCATGGGGTTGCAACGATTCAAACATGACTGAAGGACTGAACTAAACCACACTGAGCGAGAATCTCCCTTCATTTATCTCCTCTTAGGGACTTTGTATCCATTGATCCACTCACTTTACTTAACTATAACGCCCCAGCAACCATTACTGTATTTGCAGTTAAGCCCAATCTGTCTCCTCTATTGCAACAGTCCTGAATAAAATTTTCCTTAGTGCTTCCCTGGTGGTTAGTGGTAAAGAATCTGCCTGCCAGTGCAGGAGACAGGAGTCTGATCCGCGGTCTCAGAGGACCCCTTAATTGAGCAACAGAGCCTGTGCACCGCAAGGACTGAGTCTGTGCGCTCGAGCCTGGGGACTGCAGCTCCTCAAGCCTGCACACCTAGAGCCCAAGCTGTGCAGCAGGAGAGCGGCCTCTCCTCATCACAACCAGGAAAAGCCACAAAGACCCAGCACAGCCAAAATGAGTAAACAAAGTTATTTTTTAAAAAATTAAAAAATAAAGTCCTCCTCACCCCTTTAACAAATGTCAAAATGATTCTTTCCTACCATCTCCCAAACATTCTTATTTAGAGCACATCTATATGAACAAGTGTCCCTGGTGGCTCAGATGGTAAAAAGTCTGCCTGCAGTGCAGGAGACCTGGGTTCCATCCCTGAGTTGGGAAGATCCCCTGGAGAAGGGAACAGCAACGCACTCCAGTATGCTTGCCTGGAAAATCCCATGGACAGAGGAGCCTGGTGAGCTACAATCCACAGGGTCACAAAGAGTAGGACATGACTGAGCAACTGACATACACCATATGAATTATCCACTGGATATTTTGTTTTTTACTTCTTCCGAAAGAGTTTCTCCACACTTATTTTCTTCATTTCTCCACCATTAAAGATGGAGATGACATTCATAATATGCTTAGAGAAATCAAAGGATCCCAGAGCAAATGTGTGTTTCAGATTTACAGTTAACAAATCAAAGACTAGTGCACGACATTCCATAATATTGATATAGTATCAGTACAAAGATAGAATTTTAAAGCTTGAAGAATTCCTAGAAAGCATCTTGTTCAAACTTCTCATTTCACAGCAGAGAAAACCTGAGAACCAGAAAAGCAAGCTGATTTGTTCAGTTTCTAAACCCTTGGCAATGCTGCTTCTAAACACAGGTGTCAGTAACGCTGCGTTCAGAAACCGTGGCTTCGTGCTGGAGGCCCTCACCAGAGCCTGTTGCCCTCACACACCCGGCCTCCTCCCCCAGGAGTCAGCACCACTCTGGGTGTGCTGCACGCTGGGTGAGGGGTGAGCACCGGCACCAAGTGCAAGAGTGAGCCCCTCATCCGAGCACTGCAGGAGCCTGAGTTCCTCGCTCCCCTAATAAAAGGGCTGGCTCAGTGGGCACACCCCTGCACATGCTTCCTGGTTTATCAAATTCTGTCACCGAGAGAGTCACCTGATGGTTGCAGAGGCCTGGGAAGCACAGCAGATGCTGCTCATCCCATCCACACCTAAGAGAAGGCGAGGCTCAGCCAGGTTGGCACTGGCCCCCTTTTCCCATAACCACTGGGAGCCAGGAGCACAACAGCCCCTGACTCCAAACCATGCGCTCTTCCCTCTTTCCTACATGGATGCCACTCTGGGCGACTTCCAAGGTCTTCTAACGTCAGAGACAGAAGATAGGGGAGAACGAGGGGGAGGGGAAGGAGGAGGAAAGAAAAGGGAATTGCGCCTATGACTTTGTGTGGGCATGTACCTTTCCACATCTCCTTACTGAGATGATGCATGAGAAACCCTCCTTATTTCATCACTGGCACAGTTGGAAAGAAAATAATTTATAGTGATCCAAGATAGACTCACAGCACTACGTCTACATTATGTATTTCCCCAGGGAGCTCAACTAATCCAGAAATCATGGCAGATGACTGGCCTTAAACAGTAACCACAGTGGCCAGCCTCCCCTCCTCGGCAGAATCACATCGGGCGTGTCCTGTCCTGGGGGCCGGGTCCTCTACCCTGAGACCTTCATAGAAATTCTCCCACAGTTCAGCCAAATAAGAAACTGGCTGATGTGAGGGAACTCTCTTAACACAGGGAGAGCACAATTTCTCTTTGCCTGGAGTGTGTAAAACATGAACAACATAGCATAGAGCAGCTCTTAAATCACTTATATTTCCCCTTTTTATGATGCCATTGCAAATTAGCTATTTCTTGCATTTGTAATTAGAGGCTGGAACAGATGGGGAGGCCGTAGTTCAGAGAGATAAATTTGCAGGCGTGCCACGGCTGTGCAGGATTTCCTCCCTGCAAGTCACCCAAATGCTTCCCAGTGCGACTCCCGCCAGCAACTCTCTCCCCATCAGGGAGAGTCCCGTCTGCCAGTTGAGGGCACCTTCCCAAACCCTGAAGGGAATCCTTCAAAGTAGAATCTGCGTTTCTCACAAATCCCTTCAGCTCTCAGCTGGATTCAGAACAAGTCACAAGGACTCTATCCATCACATGTAAACCCAGGACACTGGTTTGAAAGTCACAGAGCTAAGCATTTTAGAACAAGAGCAGATCGTAAGTCAAGAAGCACAGGGGAAGGAAGTAGGGGTCGCTGCTCATCTCCAATGTCTGATTTTTTTCTTCTTCTCATTTTATTTGGTATGATTACTAATATTGCTGATGTCTTTTACTTTATTTTTTAATTATAGGAGAACTTTAATTTTTTATTTTTTAACTTCTTATTTGACATTGGAGTATAGCCGATTAACTGTGACAGTTTCAGATGCACAGCAGAGCAACTCTGCCATATATAAACATGTTTTGCCTAGAAAATGAATTCCAAGGAAATAATGCAAAAGGCTCCTGAGTGTCTTGTGGACTTGGTGGCTGCCACATGGGCGGTCTGTGATAACTACTAGTGAAAGGATGCTTGCGGGGGAGATAAAATATACAGGAACTGGAAGGTCCTTTTGCTGTTCAAGGCTCTTCCTGAAGGAAGAATTCCTCCCCCATCCAGGGCAGAGCTCCTGCACCCCGTGAGCTGCCCCAGAGCTGGGAGCCTGGCAGGCCCCTGCTCCCACTGCCCCCAGCTGGGCCAGCCTTCCCTATTCTTTCCCAGGGTATCTATCTCCTCTGACCTGAAAATACATCCAGCTGCAACCAAGAAATTGGAAGGCCTCAGAGAATGAAAGGTAAACTTTCCGAAAGCCTCAGTCTCTTTCAACCCCGCAGGAAGTGGTTTACGTCTGGGGTATTGGATAGCAGTTTGGGCCCAGTTAACACATCTCTCCCACCACAAATCACCCTGTCGCATACTCAGATGACATTGGCCAAATAAACTCTGGGATCCAAGGCGCTGCTGCCTTTTGTTGAAATGTAAAACGAGGGAGGGGAAACTGGATATAGGACATTGGCCTGAGAATCAGGAACTGACCTGAAATCCACTTGGGATATCGCTCCTGTTCCCTCCTCCGTGAAAATGCAATTTTGGTTACACAGCATATGGGTAATACCACACGGCCCTCCCTTACAATCAGTCCTGTCCAACTTAAACCAGCCTGCAAAGAGCTGCTGACAGCCAACAGCTGAAGGAAGACGTTTTAACTAGTAGCGGTGAGCAAATGTTTGTATGCCGAAGTCTTGGATGGGTTATGGCATTTTAGGCTTGCTTTGCAAACTAAAACCCTCCATGTGTTACCATTTGGAGAAAACAGAGAATTATAAAGAAGGGAGTTCTAAGAAAGAATAAACTGTGCTCAGGAATCGGTTTAAACTATTTTTCTTTTTCCTTTTTTTAGTTTTTAAATTGAAATATAGTTGACATGCGAGCCACCGTGGTTCAGACGGTAAAGAATCTGCCTGTAATGCGGGAGACCCGGATTCAGTCCCTGGGTCAGGAAGATCCCCTAGAGAAGGGAATGCCTATCTACTTCAGTATTCTTGCCTGGAGAACTCCATGGACAGAGGAGCCTGGCAGGCTCCACTGGGGTGGCAGAGTTGAACACAACTGAGTGACTAACACGTACATCGTTGCTGTATGGCTTAAACTATTTTTTTTTTTTGTCATGCTGCAGTTGTAGGATCGAACCTGGGCCCTCAGCAGTGAAAGTATGGAGCCATAACCACTGGACCGCCAGGGAATTCCCTGGCTTAAACTTCTTCTTAAGTGCACTCCCCACGATACCAGAGTAGCAAGGAGAAAACTTAAGGTTTGCCACTGAGCCAGCATCTTTCAGGTAAATGCCCAAGGTGGCAAATTTTTCCCCTGCACTGCCTCCCACCCACTTCTCCCCAGGATGACAGCTGGGGAATCACAGGCCTGCAGGGGACCACGCTGGGGAGCTGCTGGCCTCTGGCTTTAAGCAGGGAGAGAACATTATGGCGGCACCACGGTCCCAGCTATTTGTCTCTGGTCACAAGCTTCTTGTGCTCTCTGGTTCCTCTGTTCCGACTTCAGTCAGCCCACGGACTTCTTCAGCCCCTTGCTGGGGCATGCAGTAAGTTCTAGACCCTCATCAAACACTTACAAAGACTGGGAGAGCCAGGAGCACCACAGGCTACGTCCAGTGGCCCAGACATCTCCCGCTGCCAAAGCTGGGTGACAACTCTCTCGTGTCCAGTATGACAGATTCCTCCATACCATACCCAGCAAAAAAGACCTCTGGGTCCTGACATCCTCAGGTTTTCCAAAATCTCACCCTTCCAAACCCTGTACTCAAGAACAAGGAGAAAGTAAGAAGCTTGACATGGACCCCCCATCTTACTTCTCTGACTGCCCACGTTCAACCAGTGAAGGGAACAGGCTTTTCTTCTGTCATCATATCTGCCTGCTTCCTTACTGCAGCCTCATGATGGGTCAGTGCATCAGCTCTTGCTGTGCAGCAAACAACTGTTTATCTTAGGGGCATCAAACTTGTGAGCATTTATTTAGCTCACGTGTGTGTGGGCAGGCAGGAAGTTAGCTGACTGATGAATGTGTCTCTCACTCCCCTTCTCAGACCAGAGGGCGTGCCTGAGCCACGCTCCCATGGAAATGGCTGAATCACAAGAGAGCAAGTGAAAACACACAAGTCTTCTTAAGACCTAGGTGCATCCTCTTACTTGTACTTTATTCTTTTGGCTAAGGCAAGTCACGTGGCTAAACACAAGATGATAGGTTTGGGAAATACACTCTGCCCCTTTCGTGGGAGAAACTGCAAAGTCACAGGGCAAAAGGAATGAATACAGAGAAAGGGAAAGATCTGAGGGCAATGACAGGTCCTATCGTGGCACAGGAAAGGGAGAAACTGGCTTGCTAACAATGGGATATAATTTAGGAATTCTTTCAAAAATATTAGATCCACAAGAGACTGTTACACAGAGTGAAGTAAGTCAGAAAGAAAAACAAATATAGTGCATTGACACATATATATGGAATCTAGAAAATGGTACTGATGAACCTACTTGCAGGGCAGGAATAGAGATGCAGACGTAGAGAACGGAATTGTGGATGCGGGGAGATGAAGAGGGTAGGAAAAGAGTAGGGCTGACATATACACTGTGCCACGTGTGAAACAGCTAGTGACAAGCTGCCGTATATCGCCCGGAGCTCAGCCTGCTGCTCTGTGACGGCCTAGAGGCGGATGACGGGGGAAGTGGGGGGCGGGGAGGTTCAAGAGGGAGGGGATATGTGCACATTATGGCTGACTGACGTTGTTATGAATCAACACAACATTGTAAAGCAATGATTCTCCAATTAAAACTACATGCAAAAAATTTTTTAAATACTAGATTCATTACTTTTGTCTGTACGCTGGTGCCAACAATCCATGGTTACTTGACCCACTAGGTAGATTAACTGATCTTAGGGAAACATTCCTGCTTTCTTCCTCATCTTGCTGGCAGGTTACTAGTGGGAATCTTCACCAGCCTGCCAAGGTGTACAATTGTTTACAAAAGGTGGTTCACTCTCCCAGTACTGTCCCTGCTAAGTGAATACCTTACAAAGAGAAAACCACTTCTCTATAGGGCTGTCCTCCTGGCCTCCGCTCTGGTCGCCCACCCTTGGAGGATTTACAGACTGTGAAGGCGGCTGCTTGAAAAGCTACACTGTGCTTCCCTGACCTGTCCGTTTATTGAACATGCAGTAATAACAAGTGTCAGTCCCTTCCTCACACACAGATCACATATTCTGTCCTCACCTCCCATGTAACAGGTTAGTGATAGGAGGAATGCAGATCTTTTTCTGCCCAACTTGAGGATCCACAACACCTATATCTTCATCAGAGACTCTGGTATGGGAAGAAAACTGCAAATGATAATGTTTAGAACAGATATGATCTTCTGGAGTTAAATATTATACCAAGATGGGTGTTATCTCTGTCTCCAGAATTGCCTGATTATTTAAGATGAAGCATACCAATAAACTGGGGAAGGCAATGGCACCCCATCCCAGTACTCTTGTCTGGAAAATCCAATGGACGGAGGAGCCTGGTGGGCTGCAGTCCATGGGGTCGCTAACAGTCGGACAGACTGAGCAACTTCACTTTCACTTTTCTCTTTCATGCATTGGAGAAGGAAATGGNTTTATGTTTGCTCCAGGTTTTTCTTGCTATGAGCAAGATGTGTATAAGAGACAGCCCATGGACGGAGTAGCCTGGTGGGCTGCAGTCCATGGGGTCGCTAACAGTCGGACAGACTGAGCAACTTCACTTTCACTTTTCTCTTTCATGCATTGGAGAAGGAAATGGCAACCCACTCCAGTATTCTTGCCTGGAGAATCCCAGGGATGGGGGAGCCTGGTGGGCTGCCGTCTATGGGGTCACACAGAGTCAGACACGACTGAAGTGACTTAGCAGCAGCAGCAGCATACCAATAAACATACCAATATACTTTCCTCCTGGCTCAGTGGTAAAAGAATCTGCCTGAGATGCAGGAGATGTGTGCAGGAGATGTGGATTTGATCCCTGGGTCAGGAAGATCCCCTGGAGGAGGAAATGGTAACTCACTCCAGCATTCTTGCCTGGGAAATCTCATGGAAAGAGGAAACTGGCGGGCTACAGTCCATGGGGTTGCAAAAAGAGTTGAATACTACTTAGCAACTAAGAAATAACCACAACAATACCAACATACAACAGATATTAAAGCCAAAGGGAACATATGATTTAATAGGGAATATATAGGGTCTCAGAATCATTTAACATGGTGATAATACTAGCATTTTGAATACTTACATTCCAGATACTGTTCTAGGCATTTGTATACATTCCTTATTTAATTATAGTTACAATTCTCTGAAGGTACTATTATTATCTTCCCTGTAGAAATGAAGCCTGAGGCTGGAATTTAGATAACCTATCCAATTCAGGGTCACTTAGATTGCAAATGATGGGTCTGTGATTCCAGCCTATTTATGGAGAAATATGTGGTCAAAAGTCATTCACTCTCCCCTATAGGTCTTAGCTTAGCCTTGAGATATCCCATTCTGATTTTGTATGAATTTCTTAATTGGTGTGATTTAAGTTACTATTTTAGTGTCTGGAAGACACAATGTCTGGAATTTATAGTCTTTAAGGGAGACTGGAACAATATACAAAAGATATTCACCATAGTTCACTTTTAGGTGGTGGGGTTTCAAGGGATTTTTGCTTTTTTCCTTTTCTTTGTGCTTTTCTTTTATCACAAAGTTTTCTGTATCAATAATATTACCTTTATATTGAATAGAAAATTGAAATTTCCTCATAATATTTAAATAGATATAACTGACATGGAATTTTCTATTAGTTTTAGATGTACAATGTAATATATACATACATATATAATGATCACTATAATAAGTTTGTTAACATTCATCACCTCACATAGTCACGAATTTATTATTAATATTTACAATTATTTCAGAAACTAGACATTTTTTGTAAAAATGTATTCTTTATACACATGAATGGGTTTGTTACTATTATTTTTAATGAACGAATAAATAATTGAATTTCAGTTGAATTTCTAGCACAGTAAATGGTGACTAATATAACCTACAGAAACAATTACTCTTTAAAACCTTCAGTAATTAGAGTGCAAAGAGGTTCTGAGGCAAAAACTTCTGTGGAATGGTGGTGGATAGAATACAACAGGAAGTTCTAAATTCAAATTCAATTTGAATTCAATTCAATTCAAATTCAAAGTTCTAAATTCAAATTCGAATTCCATCAGCAAACTGGCTTTGATTTTTGGTAAGTTACGTAAGAGCAGGCTCCAAAGTCAGAGTATCTGGGGTCATAACTTCGGCTCCACTGCCTGCTAGTCGTGTGACTCCAGGTGAGTCATTTGACTTTTGTAAATATGAATGACAACAGTACACCTTCATCTGGCTGCTGCCAGGATTAATTGGTATCATCCTTTTCAGATGGTACCAACTGTTCCTGCAGCAGAGAAAGAGCAACTGTTATGAGTCTCAAACTTTTTTTTTTAGCCCATGCCCCCTGCAGTGGAAGCATGGAGTCTTAACTACTGAACCACAAGGGAAGTCCTTCAAACATTTTAAAACAGGAAAATAAAATTCCTTCCTTGCTTTTCATCTTGTGGCTCAAAACTGTCCATAATATTAATAACTACATGTGATTCTCAAGAGGGCTGGCAGCGCTCTTCTCTGTCAAACCCATTAACAGACAGATGAAGGCCTTCCAGGAGCAGCTCCAGAGCCTCTNTTCCTTCCTTGCTTTTCATCTTGTGGCTCAAAACTGTCCATAATATTAATAACTACATGTGATTCTCAAGAGGGCTGGCAGCGCTCTTCTCTGTCAAACCCATTAACAGACAGATGAAGGCCTTCCAGGAGCAGCTCCAGAGCCTCTGGAGTTACTAACGACATGTGATTCCATCTTCACATCCTGCTTCTGTCGGCACACATGGAAGTCAAAACGGTCATTGTTATTTTCCAGGAGGAGGGTGTGAGCAAGGCAAGTGGTGACTGTAAAGCAACAGAAAAATCAGGGAGGTTGCAGGCTGACACAGAGGCCTGGAAGGACCCTGGAGAGAGCCGGACAGCCAGGCCCACAGGACGCCCGAGACCTTCTGCATCTGGGACACACATCCTGGTCTTCTAATTCAGCTCATACCTGGTTCCTTCCCTATCTCCTCCCCGCTTCCCAATATGGTCCACCAAATACCATATTCCAAGTTCTCTGGAGCACCCCAGTCCTACAAAAATCATCGTTCTTGCCCATCCTCCCTTCCCTTCTCTGAATCCCCCTCCTCACCCTCCCATCTCGAGGCTGGCAGCGCTCTTCTCTGTCAAACCCATTAACAGACAGATGAAGGCCTTCCAGGAGCAGCTCCAGAGCCTCTGGAGTTAAGAGGCCTCCCAGCACCAGGGCTGGCAACTGGCCTTCTCTGCACAGAGACGAACTATCCTGAAGCTCTCAGCGCCCCCTAGTGGGCCCTTCCTTGTACCAAATCCCACAGACACAATTCTTGACTCACCAGCGAAGATGCCTTTCCTTAGGAGCAAGAAGGTTACAAAACAATAATTCTGTCTCGATAACACAACAAAGCCCTCGAAATCTCTGCGCCCTCTCCAAAATACTTTTCTAAGTAGGTAAGAAGAGAGTTGTTAAGAGTCACCTCACTCTACAACAGGGTTCAATTTGTCCAGGGTGTTCAGTCACTCAGTCGTGTCCAACTCTTTGCGACCCCATGAGCTGTAGCCCGCCAGGCTCCTCTGTCCATGGAATTTTCCAGGCAAGGATACTGCAGTGGGTTGCCATTTCCTTCTCCAGGCGATCTTCCCAACCCAGGGATCGAACCTGCATCTCTTGTGTCTCCTGCTTTGGCAGGGAGGTTCTTTACCACAGGCACCACCCGGGAAGCTCCCCAGTTTGTCTAGAGTTCCTAGTAAGATTCCCTAACACACAAAACAGAGTGAAACAGACTATGGAGTAAACAGGGATGCACAGATGGTACTGGAAGAAGCAAAGGCAGGAGAGATGTGGATTCAACAATAGGGGAGGCTTGACCAGCTCTGGCACTCTGAGCTGCTGCTGTATATTTGAACATGAGTTCAAGATCAGTGAATGGAAGTTCAAGAGCATTAAGAATGCTCTTTGGGGAGATGCACAAGCAGGACAATCAGGATTTCCTCTATACCCTGCTTTTCTGTAGTTGCCCGCCTCAGGCAGTAAAACTAACCACCTCCAGACTAGAAGAGAAAATCTGTCTGAGTATAGCACCCTGTCTTTCAGGCTACAGCTGCCCCAGGAGGCGCCGAAGAAATCCCAGCCACAAATTCCAGCTCTTTCCACTGCCAGAGATCACCACTCCCCCCACTCACTTTCAATGTCAGATTGTTTCGATGGAAAACCTCTTCTGAACAGTCAGCTCAGGATGAGAGGAGACTGCTTTCAAAGTTAGGTTGTTATAAGCTAGAACTCTGGGACGCGTCGTCATGAAATCGTAAGAGCCTGTGTTTAGCCAAAGTGGGGTATGTTCTCGTATCAATCATTCATGCAGTCCCATACAAATGCAATTTTAACAGCTGTTAGTATGTACATGAGCTGGGTGAGCATGTCCATTAATAACTGTCTGCTTGTTCTGGGAGAATGGGAAGACCTCTTCTCAGCTACAGGCTCAAGTTCCAGGCAGGCTGGGAATAGTATTTCCACTTAGACATTTTTAAAGTAACATTAGTAGAGGCTTGAAAGTGTCTGACAAATGGCAGGACATAAATATGTGACCCAGTATGATTGTTTTTAACCCATTCATGCAGGCAGTCATTTCTCCTCAGTCTTACTTGATGTATGCTAATGCCTACCTTTTCCAAATTGATTTGATTTGAGGTCCCTGGGTCTCTTAGTGACAACAGGGCAACTAAGAGGAAAGGTGACATTTCCTGAGAAAGAATAACAATTCCCACATGAAGAGGCTGCTGTTGGGCCCAAGTGGTGGCTGCTCTGTTGCAGACACAGGGAGAAACCTAGGGCAGGTGGTCAGGGGCTGGAATATCCTGGCCCCAACCTTCTCCTTTGGAGAAGGCAATGGCACCCCACTCCAGTACTTTTGCTTGGAAAATCCCATGGATGGAGGAGCCTGGTAAAAAAAAACCAACCACATGAGAAAAATGGGCTATTTGTTCTGAGCTTGCTGTAGCAAGGGAGGCAGCCACATCCCTTGCCTCTGGCAGAGACTCAAGAGCAGGCCAGAGAGTAGGAGAGACTCAGAGAGGAAACAGGGAAGGCCCCTCCCTGATTGGAGGCTGCTGGCCAGGGGGCGGGCCAACCAGGAGTGTGGCTCCTCTATGATCGGTCAGGATGCATATTTGGCTTTCTCTGATTGGTACTAAGGTGGAAGTAGGGAGTGAAAATTAGGGAAACTATGAGTTGTTAATCAAGAGCTGGCCCTTCGGGGCGGATTGTTACACGAATAATTGTTTAGCTCCCTTGATTGTCGGTAGAGATGGCAACCTGGGTTCTGCAAGTCTGTGACAGCAGGCTGACTTCCTGGGTTATTTATTGTAGATAGGCAATTGGCTTCCCATTAAGTTACTGCTTGTGGTGGGTCAGAGTTCATCTGTATTTATGGTTTGGTCATGATCCCTTTGTCTATTCAATCTCTATTTTTACAATGACTTTTTCTAAACAGACCACTTTCTTGAGGTGGTCTTCCTTCCTTCTACTATCTTATTTAAAGGCCTCCCTCTCTCCTCACCATAAACTTGTCCCTGGGGGTGGGTACCCTCCCTCAAAATCTTCCCTCCCTGGAAGCTAGACCCTTTGTCCCCTAGGACACCTTTTTGATTGAAACTTGGAGGTAAAATTTATCTCTACAGTTTGGCCCCTTGAAAGTCTTAATCACATCAGTCCTCAAAATCTTTTTCATATTTCTGTTTCTCTGAGGGAATGTAGCCTTCTTGTGCAAACTAGCCGATTGGTGGCAACTTACTTCTGGCTGACCAGGCAGAGTAGGCCTCTCCTTGTGTGTGTGTTAGGTTGCTTTTGGGCTTCCCTGATAGCTCAGTTGGTACAGAATCCACCTGCATTGCAAGAGACCCCAGTTCAATTCCTGGGTCAGGAATATCTGCTGGAGAAGGGATAGGCTACCCACTCCAGTATTCTTGGGCTTCCCTTGTGGCTCAGCTGGTGAAGAATCCATCTGCANCAGAATCCACCTGCATTGCAAGAGACCCCAGTTCAATTCCTGGGTCAGGAATATCTGCTGGAGAAGGGATAGGCTACCCACTCCAGTATTCTTGGGCTTCCCTTGTGGCTCAGCTGGTGAAGAATCCATCTGCAATGCAAGAGACCTGGGTTCTATCCCTGAATTGGGAAGATTCCTTGGAGAAGGGAAAGGCTACCCACTCCAGTATGCTGACCTGGAGAATTCCATGAACTGTATAGTCCATGGGGTCACGAAGAGTCAGACACGACTGAGCAATTTTCACTTTCATTTTCTCTAAGTTGCTTCAGTTGTGTCTGACTCTTTGCAACCCCATGAACTGTAGCTGGTCGACTTCCTCTGTCCATGGGATTTTCCAGCCAAGAATACTGGAGTGGCTTGCCATGTCCTCCTCCAGGGGACCTTCCCAAACCAGGGATCAAATCTCTTGGGTTTGATCACTGCCATTAGTTTGTCACTACCATTAGTGACACCTGGGAAGCCCCAGGTCTCTCATTATATTGAATTTTAAAAAAAGAATTAAGATTAAAAAACTCTGCAAACAACTGAGAAAAACTATTTGATATGTATATATTTGTGCATATTTTTCTTTTTGACCTTATTGATTTATTCTGCTTTTAAAGCAGAAAAGAATCTGGTCAAAAGAAGAAAATAAAATACATTTCTTCTCATGCCCCACTTTCAGCTGTTTTAGGCTAATGGCAGACCACACATGCCCAATCTCAGTATTCTATGCGTTTAAAAGAGCCTCAGGTATCAACTCTTTGGGAGCCCAGTGTCTTTAAATCTGAAAAATAGGCAGGCAGGGCAGGATTCCCTGATTTCAGCTCCCTGGGACTCATTTCAGGAGCTTGATTAACTCTTCGGTTGGGCTCAACAAGCGGAAGCTGAAGTGTCTGCTTAGGGGAAGAGGCGGGGGCATTCAAATGAGGGCTGTGGCCATTTGAAAACGTCTCCTCGTAGCCGCTGATGGACAGGGAGGCCTGGCGTGCTGCGATTCATGGGGTCGCAAAGAGTCGGACACGACTGAGCGACTGAACTGACTGAACTGAACTGACTAAGTTAAAAAAAAGGAAAAGAATAGAAAGTAGAAATAGAAATTAATGAAATAGAAAACAAAAATAATAAGAGAAATCAATGAACCTAAAGACTGATTAATAAAATTGATAAAATCTTAGCAAGACACACGAAGAAAAAAATACAGAAGACATAAATTCCCAATGTGGAGAATTAGAGAAAGAATATCACTACAGAGCATGTAGACATTAAAATGGCCATTATGGAATACTATAAACAACTCTACACATATAAATTCAACAACTTAGATAAAATGGACCAATTTCTTGAAAACTTAACTACCAAAACTAATCTAAAATTAAATAAATAATCTGAATAGTTTTAGAACTACTAAAGAAATTGAATCAATAGTTTAAAATCTTTTTTTTTTTTTAAGAAATCTACAGGTCTGGATTGTTTTGCTGATGACTTTTGCCAAACATATAAGGAAAAAATAACATCAATCCTATAAAACATCTTCCTGAAAATAGAAGAGTAGAGAACACTTTCTAACTCATTTTCTCAACTCCAGCGTTAATCTGCGGAGAAGGCAATGGCACCCCACTCCAGTACTTTTGCCTGGAAAATCCCATGGATGGAGGAGCCTGGTAGGCTGCAGTCCATGGGGTCGCTGAGAGTTGGACACGACTCAGTGACTTCACTTTTACTTTTCACTTTCATGCATTGGAGAAGGAAATGGCAACCCACTCCAGTGTTCTTGCCTGGAGAATCGCAGGGACGGCGGAGCCTGGTGGGCTGCCGTCTATGGGGTCGCACAGAGTCGGACACGACTGAAGCGACTTAGGAGCAGCAGCAGCAACCTTCTCCTTCAGTACAGTTCACCTTAGCATTGCCCATTTCATTAATAGGAGAAATCACCCAGGGAGACTGGGTGATTCAAGTGCTAAACTACTTGTCTGCAGTATCAAATTTACTGCAGTTTAAGGAATTTTGCAAGAAAAAAAAATTCTTTTTTTAAAAAGAAAGAATTTACCCTATAAGATCTGATTCTTTGTCACCTGTCAGAGTAGCTCTCATCAAAAAGAAGTGTTGGAAAGGATGTGGAGAAAGGAGAATGCTCCAACACTGTTGATGGGAATGTAAATTGGTACACCTACTGTGGAAAACAGTATGGAAGTTTTTCAAAAAATTAAAACCCGAACCACCATAAGACTCAGCAATTCCATTTCCAGATACATATCTGAAAGATACAAAACCACTGTTTCAAAAAAAATCTGCACCCCAGTGTTTTTAACAGCACTATTTACAACAGTCAAGGTTTGGAAGCAACCTAAATGTCCATCAATAGAACAAGTGAATAGATAAAAATACACACACACACACAATGGAATACGACTCAGTAGTAAAAAAGAATGAAATGTTACCAATTGCAGTAACATGGATGGACTTGGAGGGGATTATGCTAGTGAAATAAGTCAGACAGAGAAAGACAATTACTATATGTTATCATATATGTGGCATCTAAAAAAATAACAAACTAGAGAATATAACAAAAAAGAAGCTGACTCACAGATACAGAGAAAAAATTAGTGATTACCAGTGGGGAGAGAGGTGAGGCGAGGGGAGAAGGGCAATATAGGGGTAGGGGAAACTATTAGGTATAAAGTAAGCTACAAATATATGTTATACAACACAAGGAATATAGCCAATATTTTATAATAACTATAAGTGGCCTATAAACTTTAAATATTATGAATCACTATATAGTATACCTATAACTTATACTTCAATTACCCCACCCCAGTACTCTTGCCTGGAAAATCCCATAGACAGAGGAGCCTGGTAGGCCACAGTCCATGGGGTCGCTAAGAGTCTGACACGACTGAGCGACTTCACTTTCACTTTTCACTTTCATGCATTGGAGAAGGAAATGGCAACCCACTCCAGTGTTCTTGCCTGGAGAATCCCAGGGACGGAGGAGCCTGGTGGGCTGCCATCTGTGGGGTTGCACAGAGTCGGACACAACTGAGGCGACTTAGCAGCAGCAGCAGACTTCAATTAAAAAAAAAGATCTGGTCATTTTTCTCTGATGTGCCCTTGGTCACGACTGAGGAATCAGCTGTGGGCTATGCCCAGGTTCAGGCGTGTCTCCAGAATATTAGCCACTAACCACTCAATTTGTTGACATCATTGTCTAACTGTAAACAGTTAAGTAATTACAGATGCCATTAACTTAGGCCAAGGAGTTGTGGCCCCAAAACCACAAGGCACTTTAACGGATAAGTAATCCTTTATGTTCCATTCATTAACTACTACTTTGCATTCACTAAGCCTGGACATACTCCAGTACCAGAAGGGGAAGTGAGTTCACTGCCCTCATACCAGGATTCAATTCTGGGTGCTTGTTCTCATACTAGACTCAAGAGCAGTGGTATCAAACGTTAGCAGCATCAGAATCACGTATCCTCTTGTGATTACTGGGCCTCACTCTCAGAGTTCCTCATTTAGTAGGTTTGGGGTAAAACCAGAGGATCTGCGGTTGCAACAAGCTCCAGGTTATACTGATTCTGCTGGTCTGGAGCCACCCTTTGGAAACCAGTGACCTAGAGCTGGAAGCTATCTCCCTCTTAGGCTAAGCTCTTTCTTTCCCAGCATATGCTAATAGCAGATACTACTCAATTCTGAAATGTTAACTACCACTTTGACTCATAACTGAAGGATACAGGCAGTTTTGAGAATTTCTAAAGTCTCTTTGCTAATAACCCACAGGGACCTACATTTTAGCCTTCTTCATGCCCTGGAAAGACTGTTTGATTATATGTGTAAGTAATGAGTAACTGCATGCTCAGGGTGCAGCTTTAGCTGAGTGGAGAAGGAAATGACAACCCACTCCAGTACTCTTGCCTGGAGAATCCCGCGGATGGAGGAGCCAGGTAGGCTACAGTCCACGGGGTCGCAAAGAGTCGGACAGGATTGAGCGACTTCACTTTCACTACTTTGCATCAGGAAGATGCCCTCAACCATGAACTCTGCAGTCAGGGTTCTGCAGATTTGACAACCTCAGCAAAGAGCTTAGCCCCCATCTGTGTTCATTCATTAATAATTTCCATTGTCACAGTTAATGATGGTGACAATACACCAAAGGCCACCCCTATAAATATCTATGTGGGGCTTCATGATTGGATCATATTTTTTAAAATGATAGAACAAACACATCCAAATTCAGGTGGAGGTATAAGTTCCAGTGTCTGTTAAAAATTCTGTCAAACTACTTCACAGTAAAACACATTATACTGTTCTACATATTCAATTATATCAATTCATATGGTGAGATTGGGTTTTTAGAGAAGAATGGCCATGTTTTCCTTGAATCTCAAGACTGTGTATGTCACGGTCTAGTAAGATCATGAAGTCTGGGGTCCTGCTCTTCAGAACTGAAAGGAGGAAGAAGAAAGAAGAAATCATCAGATTCCAGGAAGAGTGTGGAGCTCCAAGCTGGGGGTTCTCATGGGTGCAGACTGGGCAGAAGATGGAAGAGCATGGAAATCCACAAGTCCAGACTTATACCTGTTCCCAGCAAGAATTTCCTCAACAATGAAGGGAAAGATGTTTTCCATCTGAACCCAAAGACTATAAGCCCATCTCTCGGCACCTCCAGCAGCACCGTGTTCACAGCACTCAAAAAAAAAAAAACAGTTGTTATAATGAAATTTTTCCAGGAACTGACACTCCAATGCTTTGCAACATCACTAAACATAGCTGGATATTTATCCAAGCACAGGTGAAACGATAGATGTAGATTTTGTTTTCTAAGACTCAGAACAATAGCTCTGCCTCCAGGAACCTAAAGCTGTCAAATGCCACAAATTTGCCTTTTTTATTTGGTATTTTATATCCTACTTTGTTCCACAAATAATTTGAAGAGGTTTATAATATGCATGGAGAAGGCAATGGCACCCCACTCCAGTACTCTTGCCTGGAAAACTCCATGGGCGGAGGAGCCTGGTAGGCTGCAGTCCATGGGGTCACTAGAAGTCGGACACGACTGAGTGATTTCACTTTTACTTTTCACTTTCATGCATTGGAGAAGGAAATGGCAACCCACTCCAATGGTCTTGCCTGGAGAATCCCAGGGATGGGGGAGCCTGGTGGG
Organism: Oreotragus oreotragus; assembly: GCA_006410675.1. Classification (NCBI taxonomy): domain Eukaryota; kingdom Metazoa; phylum Chordata; class Mammalia; order Artiodactyla; family Bovidae; genus Oreotragus; species Oreotragus oreotragus. The sequence continues at coordinate 226,300 of SJYX01009841.1, forward strand.
CTGCCGTCTCTGGGGTCGCACAGAGTCGGACATGACTGAGGTGACTTAAAAAAAATAATATGCATGCCACCTTAAAATAAGAAAATGTGAATGAAAAGAATGAGGAACAACGTGGATAGAATGGAAAGGTATGATCAAAAGGCCTTATGCAATCTCCAAAATTGGAGACTAGACCAGAAATTGGGCCCTGAGCTTTTCAGCAGCCATAATATTAATGGAAAATTCATACTATCAAACAAAAGCATAACCAGAAGGAAGGCTTTTCCCCAATTTTGGGGATGAAAGTACATATCTATGGGAGATGGCCTGGCCGTGGTGGGTTAATGTCACCCTTCCAGTCAAGCCTGCCAGGGAAAATCACAAATGGAATTGATGTCAGAAGATGTGCATCTGGGTGGTGGTTCCAATTGATCTAGGGTTAGTCACTTGCCTCTTACAAAGCAGAAAAACATACTCCACAGCTGGCATGAGAATTAAGATGAGATAAACAAAAATCACTAAGTGCTGTTCAAGGGGGAAACATTTTAAAATCATGTTTTATTACTCTTTTAGCTTTCCTTGCCATGAGATCAAGCATGCCTTCCCATGCATCCTCCTGGGCCCCTGAGACCTACAGGTGAATCTCTGGTTTCAAAACTAGCCTACATCCTGGAGAGCTGATTTACTTTGGGGGCTTGCTCTCAGTAATCAGTAACTGTGAACAGCCCCTGATTTATTACAGCCCTTCTCAAATTCAATCTCTTCACCAGCAAGTCAGAGATTAATCTGAGAAACCCAGTCTGTGTTCATTTGTCACAATTTCTACTTTTTGCCCAGCTCACTCCATCGTCCTTTCTCACCATCCTTTCTTCACAGTGGAGCCTGACACATTCCAGAAAACCCCTGCATGTATCCACAATTGAGGGCAGAACACGGGCAATGAATTCAATTTTATCTTGTATATTCAATTCTTTAAAAGCCATTACACTTTTGTCCTAAAGCTATGTAGAAATGACATCAGTTGCTTAATGTAAAATGTTCAATATAATGAAAGATTGTTTTTAATCCCAAATTTTCAAATACCAGAGATAAAATACATACTATAAGAAAAGTGCTACAAAGCCAAAGTGAAAATTTTACCAAAAGACCGTCAAAAACAGAGGCTCCAACTTGTAAGCAATATGCTAACATTATGGGAATTTGTCTATATTTACTCTGATATTGGTGGTGACTGGACCATTGAAGATGATAAAATCTCTTTACTCAAAGCAAAGGAATTCACACAAAAGAAAAGAAGAAGGGGTTATCCATTTCTTGTTCTGTAATTTTTCATCAGCTCTACTTTGTATTTTTCATGACACATGGGGACAGGTCTTCCAGGTGAGAGGGGGCTCAATGGCTTAAGTTGATAAGATACATGAGTGCATTTCATCCAACACTGACCATACGTGAATGTAAGTGGTACTTTCTTCATATTCAAAGAGATAAGATGTCTTCTATTTGAAGAATCTCCTTCATTATTAATAGGACACTCTCCATCCCAGATCCCAGTAATTTCTCTGTATTTTATTTTTTAAGACAAGTGATGAAGTAGGAACTGTATTAATACTTTCTCTGAAAAAAAGATTGATAACTTATAAATTAACTTTCTAGATAGAGTAATCTTGCTGCTTTAAAATCTCAAACTTAGAAAAAAAAATCTGCCAACTTGGATGGCAATCTTTCTAAAATGAAGTGTATGCGTAAGTGATTCACCAAAGAATTTCAATTATTTGAGAATATAAGGAGGACAGTATTCTCCTTTCAACCACCAATTTCAGTGGCGCTATGTCAACTGAGGTTTTCCCCTCTAATGATGTCCTTCGGCAGAATCTCTCATTGCTGGTTATTTTCAGTCATTAGAACATAGCTAAATTCAAAGCTCCTCCCTGTACCTAACACAGGCTAGATGTTTGAGGGCCAAGAGCTAGGAGTGGGGTCTGGACCATGGTTTGCTTATTCTTTCTTTCTCCCACCCTAGCAAGATGGATTTGAGTAGTGGCCCCACTCCTGGGTCCAGCTGCTCCCCGGCGGGAAGGGAAGGAAAGATGAGGGAAGTACCACTGCAGCTCTGTGCTCACTGCACTTAACAAGCAGCAGTTGTTGTGATAATAAAATGTTTCTAGGGACTGATGTTTCAGTGCCTTGCAATAACCCTACATATAGCTGGGGCTCTGCCGTGTGCTTAGTCGCTCAGGCGTGTCCGACTCTTTGTGACCCCAGGGACTATGGCCTGCCAGGTGCTCCTCTGCCCATGGAGTTCTCCAGGCAAGAATACTGCAGTGGGTTGCCATGCCCTCCTCCAGGGGATCTTCCAAACCCAGGGATCGAACTGAGGTCTCCCACATTGCAGTCAGATTCTTAACCACCTGAGCCACCAGGGAACCCCATGTATACCTGGATATTCACCCAACTGCAAATGAACAGATGGGTTTGACATGTCGTTTTATAGAACTCAGAAAGGCAGCTCTCTGACTTGCCTTCGGTTTAGTCTGATAGTTAGTGACTTGGGTTGATGGGGTACACTCCTCACAGGGGGCTTCTCACCTTTAGATGGACAGTGTTCAGCTGCATCTCACCCCTCTGTTACAGAAGACCCCTCAGAGCAACAGCTAAGCTCCCTCTCTGCCTCTCTAGCAGTCCACATGTCCGGCCCCTTCTCAGAATGGACTGCCCCATCATTTGGCTTGAGGACCTCCTGAGAAGCCTCACAGCCCTTACCCTTCCTCCAGTTTCCATATTCCTTCATGTGGAACCATGGGAATAATTAGAATACTTTCCCCATTCTCTCAAGAAGCAGAGAGAAGTTGGTTGGGGTGGGGCTGCACCCTACTTCTTCCAGGCCACCATCATGGTTCAAGACTTGCCAGCACAGAGTACTCTACTGGGCACCCCTGGCCTAAAACTGACAACAGCCCTCTTGTGCTTGTACACCCCAAACTCCAGAGAATGCACGCTGAGTATTCTTATGAATTCTCTCGGCATCCTTTGCTCTAACTTGTTAAGCCTCCAGCGAAGGGATCAGAATCAAGTCTACTGCAAGCACGGCAAGATAAATAATTATCTTGAGGAAAAAGAGAGAGTTAAGTTAAAAAACGGATAAAGAAGGCAGAGTTTGCTTACGTCCTCTTCTGGAATATATTTGACTTGATCGAAAAAGGGAATAGAATCGAAGCCCTCAGGGAAAGAACTAGAATACTGTTTCACTTCTCTTGGAAAGAGTAACTCCTAAAAAGTTCACTATGCAGAAGAAAAAGAGACATATGTGATCTTCAGATATCCACTAGGGATCAACGAGGTACGTGCTATGGTTTTCTCTTTCATTGTCTCTTAACCTTAAAGAAGAAAGTTCCTTATGCATCATGTCATATGACACAGGGAAATATTGCCTCATGGTCAAAAGACAACCTTCAGCTAGCTACCTTGACTTGTCTGCCATTAGTATGTCAGGATTGATGGAGTGTTCCTCAGGGGGAAATTAATTAATATGCATACGTGACTAAAACTTTTCATTAGGGGTGTGTGTGTGTGTTTATGTGTGTGTATGGTGGTGGATTAAATACTTTGACTTATACAGTTTGGTCAATGACGCAAGTCTAATTAGAAAACTAACAGAACTTTCGATTGAAGAGATGGCCTAACAAACCAGAGTTTATACAAGAATTTCATATCAACTATTAAATATACAGATACCTCCCAACATAGTGTGGTATCCTCAAAAATGCTGCTGACTCATTATTAGTCCACATAGATACTCATATCCTATACTTTCTTATAGAAAAAGTCTTCTTACTCTTGCATGTACTTGTTTCCTTTAGTGCTAGGATAATTTTTACATCCAAGAGCAAATATCCACAGTTTTGGTAGATTAAAGTATTAAATAATGTATTGTCTTTTGGAGACTAATTAAACACTGGCTAGAATGATGATATTATTTGTTGGCAATCTTATTATCCTCAGATATCCATCTGAGAGTTCATTGTTCTTTGTTTGTATATAATGTGACAAGTCTGCAAAATATAGGTAGAAATTCAGATGCGATCACATCTCAGGTTTTATTCTTTATCATAACAGAGTAAAGCAGGACAGTAGAATCCTACTAAAGCCACATTAAACTTTGGCTGCAAGCAGTTCTGACCACCTAATCAGAAGGAAGGATTTCCAGCATATATTAACCTGGATGTAAATTTGTACAGCAAAACAAAACTTTAACACCAGCAAAACGATTTTTCATGCAGCAGGTCCAACCAAAGCTTTTTTAAATTGAAGTACAGTTGATTTACAGTATTATATTAGTTTCAGGTGTACAACATAGTAATTCAATATTTTTACAACCAGTGGGATTTGGTGAGAATTTTCCTTCATGCCTGTAATGCTTATCAACCACTCCTTCAACTTGACTTCTTCAAGACCTTTTCCAAGTCTCACCTCTTCTATGAAATGGAAGTTAGAAATTCAAAATTGGAAGCTACAATAATCACAGTTATGATAAAATTTCATCCACAACTAAATAGTGATCTTAAAATAGTGTCAGGCAGAGGGCAGACCTGAGGCTGAAAAGTGGAGTGAAGCTAAATTTAAGCCACTTCCCATTGAATGGAATCTAAAATATAATATTAAATGGGTGTAAATCTTCTCAGCCTTCTGGTTTGCAAGGCAGGCAAAAGCCTATAGTGATGGTGTTGGTGCTATAGGCAAAATCCTAAATCAGCATCAGTCCCATAGTCTCCCACAGTTAATAAGAATAGATATTTCACTCCTGTTATATCCGATCCCCCTTGTGGAAGCCACATGAGAGCACGATGGTTAAGAGAACAGAAAGTAGAGCCAGACAGCTGGACCATCAAATTCCCATATCCCTCTCCTCCTCCCCCAACACTGGCTGTGGAGCCTAGGGCACATCACTTCCGTTTGCGAACTTCAATTTCTTCATCTATGGTAGAGTGGCAGGGATAATACATATTTCTGATAGAAGCCACATTCTCGGGGAAGTTAAACAAGATTAGCATGTACTGGAATGAGTTGATACCTGGATTTCAAGGAAGGCTAGCACTGGTTCTTCTTGATGTTCTCAGCCAATGTAGTTCTCACAGACAGCCTGTCTCCTCTGCTCTGCATCTGTTTGCTGTGCTACTCTTGCTTTGAATGCTTCCCTTCCAACTTCAAGGATCTCTCTCCACACTTACTTCAATCTCACTACGGTAAAACCATCCCTGACTCTCCCAGCTCCTCCACAGGGACGTTTCTGCTCATGCAGCTGTGCATCTTAACCGCCCAGTTTGGTTAGAAACATTATGAAGACAGAGATACTATCATGTCCTTTATTTTCTGAATTTTCATGAGTGTTTACTAAAGACTTGTTGACTTAGTCCTTCAATGAGGTGGCAGTTACAGTGCTGAGTGTCTACAGATGATGTCTCTTAATGTGAACATAAGCTGCTGCTGCTGCTAAGTCGCTTCAGTCCTGTCCAACTCTTTGCGACCCCATGAACTGTAGCCTACGAGGCTCCTCCATCCATGCAATTTTCCAGGCAAGAGTACTGGAGTGGGTTGCCATTTCCTTCTCCAATGTGAACATGTAAAGTTCTAGAAAATTATAAATACTACAGAATCAAGAAGTAAATGATTTTTATTCAAGTGAAGATTATTTATTTACAAAGGCATACAAATAGATGACACCCTGTGTAGAAAATTATCCAATTTACGTGAACTTAGCTTTCAGAGAAATGGTGCGTAAAGTTCTGCTTTTTAGTTTGCTATTCAGTCATTCAAAAGCCCAGACAGATCTGGGTAAGTAAAGTGAGGTAAAATATAGTGAAAATAACCTGAAATGGCCTGCTTATTCAGCTGTAAAGTGGACACTTTGAATAAAATGTATGCATTCATTACAACAAAAATGAACATGTTCATTAAAACACAGGCCTTTAGAGCAGTAAACCAAGAATAAGGAGGTCAAAACGCATTAAGACAGTCAAGGCAAAATAGATACGATCGCTAGTCATTTCTGTCTCACCATGGCTGCCCACAGAGTTCACCAGTGAACAGAACTTATTGAAAATCAGATCTACCTCTGATAAGAGAACCAGAAGGGATGAACCTTCCATTTGCACAATAAAACATAATCTACACTGTAGGTCCGGAGAAGACAATGGCAGGCACCCCACTCCAGTACTCTTGCCAGGAAACTCCCATGGACCGAGGAGCCTGGTGGGCTGCAGTCCATGGGGTCGCACAGAGTCGGACTTCCATGCCTTGGAGAAGGACATGGCAACCCACTCCAGTGTTCTTGCCTGGAGAATCCCAAGGACCGGGGAGCCTGGTGGGCTGCCGTCTATGGGGTCACAGAGAGTCGGACACGACTGAAGCGACTTAGCAGCAGCAGCACACTGTAGGTCAGATAACACATGCTGTCAATTTGCCTCTGAGCCTTTAAGTGTGTGAGACTGGGGAAAACGGCATCCTCTCTGGCCCACATTTGACTAAAATGCAAATGAAAAGGTTGAATATGACGATTCCTAAGCACCCTTCAACACAATTCTTGCATAACTCTGATATAATGCACAATTCCTGCATTATCTTGGGCAGATAAACTCCTACTATGCTGTGTATTATACTCAAGTTCCTAATTACAAATGCTAAGATTACTGCACCTTTTAAAACATTATTTCATAAACTGTAATGGGTTGACTGCTCTCTAGCTTGGTGGTGGTGTGGATAGATTTTCTGGGATGGAGCTTCACTTTAACCATGACCAAATTCAGAGTATAGACCATTAAAGTCCCACTATTCTCTTAGGATCAAGGCACTTTCCTAGACTAGAAGGTGCATCAAAAGGCTCAGGGAAGTTAGGAAGCTTGAATTGGGTTCCCATGGCTTTGTCTGAAGAAAAGACAGGGTTTCGAGACCACTCTTGAATAGTGAGAAATAAGAATGTGTTCATTTGGACAGGAGAATGGAGGAAGATCAGGCAAACTAGTTTTCTGCCAGCTGTGTATTCCTGGTCTTTCTAAAACTAGCTGTTTATATGCTGCATATACCTAAATTCCTCCCTAATCCCTTTTTAGGTAAAACTCTAGTATATACAGACTTACTGTTGTATAAAATTTATCTGTAGCTGCCAAAATTCGAGTTTGCATATAAGCAAACCTTGTGGCTCTCCTATTATGGAGAATCAGAGAAAAAGAAAGAACGGGATATAGAGAAAAGGAAAGGGGAGAGAAAGTAAAGACCAGCAGATATATTTTCAGTACTACCTCAGGAAAATGAATGGACAAATGAAAATATAGTGTTCCTTCCCCCAAAACATGAATGTTTATATTTCTAAAAACCCTTGAGCTGACTTTTGGATCTGGTCATGAAGAAGTAACAAGAATCGGATTCACCCTCCCAACATAAAAACTACAAAACTGAACAAAAACTACGAAACTGTTCTCAGGCAGTCGACAAACAGGCAGCTCGAGGCTGTGATCTCTGAAAGAAAGGAAATGGCACATCCACCCTGCAATCTCCCTCAGGGCACTTTCCAATTTGCGGCACAGGGAAATCACATTAGAGGAAGTGAAGTCGCTCGGTCTGTAGCCTATCAGGCTCCTCCATCCATGGGATTTTCCAGGCAGGAGTGCTGGAGTGGATTGCCATTTCCTTCTCCAGGGCATCTTCCCGACCCAGGAATCGAACCCGGGTCTCCCACATTGCAGACGGACACTTTACCGTCTGAGCCACCAGGGAAGCCCTCACATGAGAGGAAGGAGACTAAAAATCACCATCGACTTCTAAGACATTACGGAGCCAGAAGTCCGTGGAGTGACATTTTTAATGTGCTGGTGTTCAGTTGGGGGGCGGGGAGGATCCGTCAACCTAGAATTCTCTAACTAGCAGAAATATTTTTCAAAACTGAAGGTGAGGCCCTCCCTGGTGGTCCAGTGGCTAAGAATCCGCCCACCAATGCAGGGGACATAGGTTGGATCCCTAGTCCAGGAAGATTCTACTTGCCCAGCGTCAACTCATCTGGTGCGACACAGCCACTCTTGAGCCTGTGCACTGTAACGAGACAAGCCACCGCAATGAGAAGCCCGCACACCCACCTGGAGCAGGCCCGCACCCAACAGCGAAGACCCGCAAAGCCAAAGGAAGTGTGCCTATTCATATTCATATATTTATAAGTATACATGTGTATGTTAAAAGTGAAGGTGAGCGGGGCAGGGACAAATTGGAAGTTTGGGACTAGCAGATACAAATCACTATGTATGAAAGAGATAAACAATAAGGCCCTACTGTATAGCATAGGCAGCTATATTCAATATCTTTTAATAAACTATAATGGAAAAGAATGTGAAAAAGCTATAAATATATGGTGTATATATATATATATATATAACTGAATCACTCTGCTGTTCACCAGAAACTTAAAAAAAAAACACTGTAAATTAACTATAGAGTAATTTTTAAAATTGTTATAAAAAATCTAATTCTTCCAAAAAATGAAGGTGAAAAAAAGAAATTAAAAAGAGAGAGACTTTGTTGCTGGCATGTCTGTTTCACAATAAATACTAAGGGTTGTTCTTCAGGCTAAAGGGGGAACTAATATCAGTGGGAAACTCAAATCTCCACAAAAGAATGAAGAAAACCAGAAATGATCAACTTAAAAAAAAAGCTTTTTTAGTTGTTTTTAAATGTTTTCTTTACAGGTTAACTGACTGTATAAAGCAAAAATAAAACAAAATGCCATGGGGTTTATAGTGAACGGTAAAGATGCATAACAACAACAGCACAAAGCGAGGTGGTAGTAGGGGATGCATATGGTTTAAGATTTTCTCTGGGACATGGTACAATGAGCTGTGATAAGTTAGGATATATATGGTAATCCCTAGGGTGACCATTAAAAAAAATAAAGAGGTAACACTTAAAAGGTCAAATATCTAAATCTAAATATTGTTTAAAGCATGAGCTATAACATAATGAAATGAGCACAGCGTTTAGCAAAAAAAAGAAAAACCTTAAGAAGCCAACAGAAGGGGGAAAATGGAATCTCAATCCAAAACAAAATTCAATAAATGAGATTTTAAAAGAAACAAAAAACAGATGCAGCAATTAGAAAACCAAAGTAAATAATGCCCAGGCCAAGTGCAATAGTGCCTGGGGATAGCTCACTTCCTGTGGAAAAAGATCTTACAAATATCGTTATATTCACTAAATCACGTTAGCATAGTGGCACACAAAAATCAACAGTGATATCTACACAAACTTTAGTTTTAGTCACAAAGTCTCACCCAATTCTTTGTGACCTCATGGACTGTAGCCCAACAGGCTTCTCTGTTCATGGGATATCCCAGGCAATAATATTGGAGTGGTTTGCCATTTCCTTCTCCAGGGGATCTCCCTAATCTGGGGATGTCCATGATCTAGGTCTCTAACCCACATCTCCTGCATTGCAGTGATTTTTTTACTGCCAAGCCATGGGGGAAGCCCATGCTAACTGTGCGAACTTATTAACTTTAAAAAGTTGATATATTAAATTAGCATGAATAGGTTCTTAGTGATTCCCACTGACTATGTTGCGCTCAAGATAAATTTTTAGGACCTTCTTTCCTAGCACTTTAAACAAAAAGCTTGAAAATCTGCCTTGCCTCAGTTCAGTTCACTCAGTCACGTCCAACTCTTTGCAACCCTATGGACTGCACCATACCAGGCCTCCCTGTCCATCACCAACCCCCAGAGCTTACTCAAGCTCATGTCCATTGAGTCAGTGATGTCATCCAACCATCTCATCCTCTGTCGTCCCCTTCTCCTCCCACCTTCAATCTTTCTCAGCATCAGGGTCTTTTCCAATGAGTCAGTTCTTCACATCAGGTGGTCAAAGTATTGGAGTTTCAGCTTCAGCATCAGTCCTTCCAATGAATATTCAAGACTGATTTCCTTTAGGATGGACTGGTTGGATCTCCTTGCAGTTCAAGGCACTCTCAGTCTTCTCCAACACCACAGTTCAAAAGCATCAATTCTTCGGTGCTCAGCTTTCTTTATAATCCAACTCTCACATCCATACATGACTACTGGAAAAACCACACCATTGACTAGATGGAACTTGTTGGCAAAGTAATGTCTCTGCTTTTTAATATGCTATCTAGGTTGGTCATAACTTTCCTTCCAAGGAGTAAGCATCTTTTCATTTCATGGCTGCAGTCACCATCTGCAGTGATTTTGGAGGCCCCCCCCCCAAATAGTCTGTCACTGTTTCCTCATCTATTTGCCATGAAGTGATGAGCCGAAATGCCATGATCTTAGTTTTCTGAATGTCGAGTTTTAAGCCAACTTTTTCACTCTCCTCTTTCACTTTCATCAAGAGGCTCTTTAGTTCTTCTTCACTTTCTACCATGAGGATGGTCATCTGCATATCTGAGGTTATCGATATTTCTCCAGGCAATCTTGATTCCAGCTTGTGCTTCTTCCAGCCCAGCGTCTCTCATGATGTGCTCTGCATATAAGTTAAATAAGCAGGGTGACAATATACAGCGTTGACATACTCCTTTCCCGATTTAGAACCAGTCTGTTGTTCCATGTCCAGTCTAACTGTTGCTTCCTGATCTGCATATAGATTTCTCAGGAGGCAGGTCCGGTGGTCTGGTATTCCCATCTCTCTCAGAATTTTCCACAGTTTATTGTGATCCACACAGTCAAAGACTGTGACTTTGGCATAGTCAATAAAGCAGAAAGGTCTTTCCAATTTAGGAGTTCTTAATACTCATTATTAGAAGAGATACCATTTTCTCAGTGCTTACTTTGTGCTAGGCTCCATGCTAAGTATTTTACTATATATTTGCTAATATATAGTAAATATATTTGCTAATATATTCTTTAAATACTCAAAGATATCCACAAAGTAGGTATTATTGTACCTTTTTTACAGATGAAGAAATGGGAGCTCAGAGAAGTCAATAGCCTGTCCAAGGTTACATGGAGGGCCGCTGCACATCGCTGGGCACTGACATTGTAGACTGTGGAGTTAGCCAATACATGACCTCACAGAGCTCACAAATGGTGGTGATGAGCACTGACCCAGAACAAATACAGTCAGATTGAAACACAGATGAAGGGACAAGTGCAAAGGAAAGAGAATTCTAGGAGGAATTTGAGAGAAACCCCCAGAAGAAGTGGGAGATGCCACTCACATGTGAGAACAACCTCTCCAACTTCACAGTTTTGCTTGTGGTCAATCCAACCTATTGGAACAGTTGGTTTAACTAATTGGCTAAAAAGACAAGCAACTGGTTTCTTCAGTTATAAGAGAGTCTTGCAAAACTGGGACTTGTTCAGTTTCTCTGATCTCACCAACCTGGGAATGGAATTGACCTCCCTGACAGAAGCCAATATCTGTCAATATCAATTGACAGATATTTTGGCATTATGTGGACAAGGCGGAATAAACAATCAACCTAAGTTCCAAAACGTCTATGTCAAGATAGAGTTAAGAAGAGTCAGAGGGTTTGTAGATCATGAAGCTTCCCTGTTTATAGGTTTGTCCTATTGTCCTAGCTGGCTCGAGGAAGGAAACATTCTCCTAAGGTTTAAAAATAAATAAGTAGGAGGCTATCAAAAGTCATCAACTAAAAGAGTCCTTGGAGAACAGCCAACAACAGGACTGTTATCAAACAGGGGCAGCTTTCCTGAGCAACCCGTCAGATCCTTGGCATGTCAAAATGGATTGCAAATGGAACCAGTAATCTTGGAATTCTAGAATGTTAGATCTGGAAGGGGCTTTAGGGGCCAGCTAGGTCATCTCTCTTATTTTCTAAATGAGGAAAAACTTAGGGCCCACAGAGACAGAATGTCTTATTCAAGGTCACACAGCCAATGATGGAGGAGCATTAGAGTGAAGGCTTCCTAAAGCTCCAGCATATCCAGATCAACAATTCTGCCTCTTTGAGGACAGCTTAGGGCTATTTGGGGAGGGGTCTTTAAATAAATAATTTATGAATGTCACAAATTCAAAAGCCTCTCTAAACTTTTACATTCAATTTACTTATATTTCTACTTATCAAATAGACCTATTTAACCCAGTTAAAATTCTTTTAAATCTATTCAACATTAATGTAAAAGTAAGATATTTCATTTTCATTTTTAAAGGTTTTTAAGTGCATGAACTATATATAAGCAATTTTCCTAAATATTTAACCCTCACAAATCTATCCAAGAGAACACATCTTTGCCAAGAGAATGCACTGGTCATAGCAAACACCCACTTCCAACAACACAAGAGAAGACTCTGCACATGGACATCACCAGATGGTCAATACCTAAATCAGATTGATTACATTCTTTGCAGCCAAAGATGGAGAAACTCTATACAGTCAGCAAAAACAAGACCAGGAGCTGACTGTGGCTAAGACATGAACTCCTTATTGCCAAATTCAGACTTAAATTGAAGAAAGTAGCGAAAACCACTAGAGCATTCAGGTATGACTTAAATCAAATCCCTTATGATTATACAGTGGGAAGTGACAAATAGATTCAAGGGATTAGATCTGATAGAGTGCCTGAAGAACTATGGACAGAGGTTCATAACATTGTACAAGACACAGTGATCAAAACCATCCCCAAGAAAAAGAAATGCAACAAGGCAAAATGGTTGTCTGAGGAGGCCTTACACATAGCCGAGAAAAGAAGAGAAGCTAAAGGCAAAGGTGAAAAGAAAAGATATACCCATTTGAATGCAGAGTTCCAAAGAATAGCAAGAAGAGATAAGAAACCCTTCCTCAGTGATGTGTAAAGAAATAGAGGAAAATAATAGAATGGGAAAGACTAGAGATCTCTTCAAGAAAATTAGATACCAAGGGAATATTTCATGCAAAGATGGGCATAATAAAGGACAGAAATGATATGGACCTAACAGAAGCAGAAGATATTAAGAAGAGGTGGCAAGAATACACCAAAGAACTATACAAGAAAGATCTTCATGACCCAGATAACCACGATGGTGTGATCACTCACCTAGAGCCAGGCATCCTGGAATGCAAAGTCAAGTGGGCCTTAGGAAGCAACACTATGAACAAAGCTAGTGGAGGTGATGGAATTCCAGTGGAGCTATTTCAAATCCTAAAAGATGATGCTATGAAAATGCTGCACTCAATATGCCAGCAAATTTGGAAAACTCAGCAGTGGCCACAGGACTGGGAAAGGTCGGTTTTCATTCCAATCCCAAAGAAAGGCAATGCCAAAGAATGTTCAAACTATCACACAATTGCACTCATTTCACATGCTAGCAAAGTAATGCTCAAAATTCTCCAAGCCAGGCTTCAACAGTACTTGAACCTTCCAGATGTTCAAGCTGGTTTTAGAAAAGGCAGAGGAACCAGAGATCAAATTGCCAACATCTGTTGGATCATCAAAAAAGCAAGAGAGTTCCAGAAAAACATCTACTTCTGTTTTACTGACTACGCCCAAACCTTTGACTGTGTGGGTCACAATAAACTGTGGAAAATTCTGAAAGAGATAGGAATACCAGACCACCTGACCTGCCTCCTGAGAAATCAGAATGTAAGTCAAGAAGTAACAGTTAAAACTGAACATGGAACAACAGACTGTTTCCAAATTGGGAAAGGAGTACATCAAGGCTGTATACTGTCATCCTGCTTATTTAACTTATATGCAGAGTCAGTTCAGTTCAGTCGCAGAGTACATCATGAGAAATGCTGGGCTGGAGGAAGCACAAGCTGGAATCAAGATTTCTGGGGGAAATATTAATAATCTTAGATATGCAGATGACACCACCCTATGGCAGAAAGTGAAGAAGAACTAAAGAGCCTCTTGATGAAAGTGAAAGAGGAGAGTGAAAAAGTTGGCTTAAAACTCAACTTTCAGAAAACTAAGATCATGGCATCTGGTCCCATCACTTCATGGCAAATAGATGAGGAAACAGTGGAAACAGTGACTATTTTTCTGGGCTCCAAAATCACTGCAGATGGTGACTGCAGCCATGAAATTAAAAGACACCTGCTCTTTGGAAGAAAAGCTCTGATCAACCTAGATAGCATATTAAAAAGCAGAGACATTACTTTGTCAACAAAGGTCCATCTAGTCAAAGCAATTGTTTTTCCAGTGGTTATGTATGGATGTGAGAGGTGGACTATAAAGAAAGCTGAGCACTGAAGAATTGATGCTTTTGAACTGTGGTTTTTGGAGAAGACTCTTGAGAGTTCCTTGGACTGTAAGAAGATCCAACCAGTAAGTCCTAAAGGAAATCAGTCTTGAATATTCATTGGAAGGACTGATGTTGAAGCTGAAACTCCAATACTTTGGCTACCCGATGCAAAGAACTGATTCATTGGAAAAGACCCTGACTCTGGGAAAGATTCAAGGTGGGAGGAGAAGGGACAACGGAGGATGAGATGGTTGGATGGATCACTGACTTGATGGACATGAGTTTGCATAAGCCCTGGGAGTTGGTGATAGACAAGGAAGCCTGGCGTACTGTAGTCCATGGGGTCGCAAAGAGTCAGACACAACTGAGTGACTGAACTGAACTGGACAAATCTTATAAATCTAGTAGAATCATCAGTGATTATGAATCTTAAATGCTCCATAAAATTGTAAAATTCTCTTAACAACTATGAACTTAAAAAATCACAACCTAAAATTAACTACTCCAATCTTATATTATTATTTTTTGGCTGCACCATGAACCATCCAGGGATCGAAACTGTGCTCCCTGCAGTGGAAGCTCTGAGTCCTATCCACTGGACCTCCAGGGAATTCCCATTCCATCTTACTTTTTAAACTGAATCCCAATGCAGTGTCTTATTCCTTAATATTTCAAATTCTCTTAAACATTTTATCATCAAATATACAAGTTTTTCCAATGTTCGCAAAATCTACTCTTAAACTGCATAGAAAAGTATTGATTCTATGAAATGGATGGACTTCACTATCTCCTTAACACTGAATCTTTTCCAGGCTACGGTTATCATTTCAATGAACTGAGGTTGCTAACCGAGGGCCATGAAGGATTTGGCTGTGATGAGCAGTCTAGACCAGCAGGTATGCAGGGGAGTCATCCCTGGATGTGCACTGCACTTTGAACCCTTTTAAAATTGTTGCACCAATAACGTGGTCTTGTAGCCCAAGGTTCTCTGGTTGGAAATAATTAATTCTCTCTTTGCACTTACATCTTCATCCCCTTTCCACTGTGCAAGTGCACTTTGAAGCTTGATTGGATTCTGTCTCTCTGTTTACTGCCTTACCATGTTCTGAAGCTTGTTTCCCTTTGTTCCTGTTTCTCCTTGCCTAGGCCACAACTCTTAGAGATGCTTAATGACATCTGTTTGGATTCTGTATGGATTTCTCAGAGCTTTGTCAGGTTTTGTGGTCAATGAATCCAGTGACAACCCAGAGGTCTTTCCATCACTTGGCTTTCTCCTGTAACGGGGAGGTCAGCCTCTAGGCAGGATGTGGAAGTGGCTTCAGTCTCTCCTTCCTCTCTTCCAGGAAAAATACCCCCACTATACACTGAGTGTCTTATGGACCTCTGAGGCAGAGCCCGATTCTCCCCAGGGAGCTGGTTCTCAGTTGGATAAAGCCGGACTTATTATGGCAGTGTTCGTCTATGGGAGAGATTTCAATACTGAACTTTTTAAGATAATGAGATTTCAGGTGTCTCCTAATACTTCATTTGAATATAAAATTTAGTGGGTATGCTTGGGTGACTTTAAAATAAAAGGGGAATGGTGGGAGGGATGGATAAATTAGGAGTTTGGGATTAACATATATACACAATATTATATATAAAATAGATAATCACCAAAGACCTACTGTAAAGCACAGAGAACTCTACTCAATATGGGAAAGAATCTGAAAAAGAATGGATATATGTATAACTGAATCACGTTGCTATATACCTGAAACACCACACTGTAAATCAATTATATTCCAATATGAGATAAAAATTAATTAAAAAAATAAAAGTTATGTGATTTGTTCCAGTTTTACTTTGGAAGGTCTGGGGATGTCCAAAGTGAATGGAAATCAGACTTTAGAGAAGCAGAAACTTAGATATTACTGGAAGCCCAAATAGATTTCTGGTCAGGAATAATCTATATATTAAGATTCTGTAAACAGAGAAAACAAGCAAGGATTTCAAATAAAAATTCACCTTGAATGACAAGTGTCAATTTGCAATGAGCTGCTTTTCTCCTGAGCATATGCCTGGGTACAGGGCAGCTGGAGATGAAAGATTAAATACGGCTTTACTGATTGTCCAGCACGATACTGGGTTAGCCTGAATTTATTTTCTGTATATGTGATATATGCATATACACGTCACAGGTATATGTATATATCTTTCAAATTAAAGAAAAGAATTAAGCAGAAGTTCCTTAAATTTTTATTTATTTACAGAATATTTAGCTGAGTTTGACAAAACTTCGGAGAGTGTGCAACAGATATTGTCAAATTGTTCTATTCCGGCAAAATCCAGCCTGTAGATGGGATTCATTCAGCCTATCAGCAAGAGCCCATGTGGTGTAAGAAAAAATCAATCAACATTTAGGAGTAGGCAGGTAGCAAATAAATATCTGGATTTCTTGACAGTAGGAATGCCTGGATACACAGCCAGGGTTCCCACGTGGTGAGAGCGCTCTCCCGACTAAATGGGGCTTGTACTCCCCTGGCCATGGTCCCCATCTACCCCTATGTCTGCCTGACACTGAGTGTCAGTTGCTATTTATCCTCACACCCGCCTTGTTATTTTTCTGAGAGTAGCATTAAGAAGTAGCAGCATCCTTCTAGCAAAAATGGAAAAAGAAAAGACCAAGACAGTGGCATGTTTCAAGAAAGAAAAGCAGGCATATTTCTATGCAGAAATAAAGTCTTTTCCTATGTTGTTTAACATGCAGGGTTTTCTTAGACCTGGACAGCATGAGGCATTGACTTGGCCTCTGGGGTTCCTACTGGCTTGTGAATATGCAACCCCTGAGTCAGCTGTGCTTGCGAGTCCCTGACAAGTGTCACCATACTCTAACCCCCTGAAATACTCATGGCCAGGAGGGTGGGTGAACTTTGTAAACTTTAGCAGTTCTCTCTTTAGCTTTTTCCCTAAGGACCTCCTTTCTCACCAAACTTTCAAGCCCGTCACACGAACTCCATTTCACACAAACATAATTGTCTTCACTGGTACCTTTTCCCTTTCCAATCTCCCTTGAAATAATTGGGTTATAGCACTGGCAGTGTTCACGGCCATGAGAGACTTAAGAGCTAATAGAGATATGTAACGCAGAAGACTCAGCTCTCCCTTAGGAAATTATTGTGGAGTATAGTTGAAAGGGGAAGATATTAAAATCAAGATTATGTTGAATAAGATTGAAAAGGAAACACTGTAATTGGGGAGAGGGGAAAAGAGGGTGGTTGAAGGGATTTCTTGATTTTAAAATTCATTCTATTAAAAAGGTATTGTCAGTTTAGAATAAGCCCTACGCTTAGCTTTTGATTAAAAGGTCGGGAGAAGAAATGATTATTTCAAACTTTCATATGGGCAGAAATAGCATTACAGATCACTCATTTCAAAGGGGAAAGAAGAATGAATGTTTTCTTGCAGTGGTCCAGTGAATGCTAGAAAAGAGGCAATTTTCCAGACAACGAATCTACTTAAATTCAGGGTCTGGAGAAGGATGAAAACATAAAATCTTAGGGAGTCACTCTCATCATGACCTCCTTTCTTTCCTATACAAGACTTCTATAGGGAATGATAGCCTTCCATAACCAATGCTATGAACACAAAGGACTGACCTTTTAAGTTGCAGCCCCAAATAACTTTAGTGGCCCCCCCAACTCCAGGTCCTGGCTCAGATCTGCTCTGTGCAGCTCCTTTCCCTGACTTCGGGATGAGATCTAGGGTGGGCCAGTCTGTCTTGGTCACCCAAAGATAAGGAAAAATCTGGTCACCTGAAGTCACAACATCAGGCTCATCTCAGTAATTAGGATATTTGATTCCACGAAGTGGTTAAAACTCCAAGCACATTCTGAGTTACAAGTTCTTCTCCTTGAAGTCAGGCCTGTGCTGCGTTGTGTGTTGTGCTTAACTGCTCAGCCCTGTCCAACTCTCTGCGACCCCAGGGACTGCAGCCCACCAGGCTCCTCTGTCCATGGGGATTCTCCAGGCAAGAATACTGGAGTGAGTTGTCCTTCTCCAGGAGATCTTCCCAACCCAGGGATTGAACCCAGGCCTCCCGCATTGCAGGCACATTCTTTAACATCTGAGCCACCAGGGAAGTCAGGCCTGCCGCAGCAAAAGCCGACCTGGTTGGATTCTTCAAGAGTCCCCAGCCTAGCACGTATACCATCCTCCTTTCTCAGTGTGCTGACCACAGAGTTTCTAATCATTCCAGGAAGCAGAGGAGAAAAGAATTAAGATGTCAGGAGAGGTCTCACCTGACACGTATAGACATGGCTGTCATGAGGGCTGGGATTAGGACATTAAATTAAATAGGCTCCCCAAATTAGAAATCGAGATAAATAACATTTTAATCCAACATGTTAAAGAACTAAATGCAAAAATCCCTGATGAGCAAAATGTCAATGTTTTAAATACATAATAAGATTAAATTAATTTTAAAATTATTTCCAATAGCCACACAAGAGAAATTGTCAAACACAGCAATTCTCTCAAGTGAAAATAGCTGATTTTGAAAATATTATTGATGCGTTTGTGTCCATTAAAACCAGGAAATTAAAATAATAGCAAATCTGTTGGGGGTATAAATAAAATATTTGAATTTAAAGTAATGTGGTTTCAAAACACTTTTCCATTTCTCAATATTTTTTTCACCTATGCTAATGTTCTGGGAAAAATTAATCCATTAAAAAGTTATATTAAAAATGTATGTATAGGACACATGTCTTTCCTTTCACCTCTGGCTCTAATATGGCTTGCTGCAACACTATTACCAATTCTGCCTTTATTTAAAATATTAATAGTTTGTTCATTATGAATGCTTTCCCATTAAGTTTGATTAAAAAAAATACTATGTCATTGGGGAATGTAAATTAAATCAACAATGAGGGACCACCACATCTTTTGATTTGCTTATTTGCCATCTGTATTTCTTCTTTGATGACATATCTGTCAAGTATGATTTCTGGCCCACTTTTTAAGTGGATAGATTATTTTCCTATTGTTGAGTTTAAAGATATTTTGGCGTGGTTTGGCTAACAGTCGTTTATCAGATATGTCTTTGGAAATATTTTCTCCCACTCTGTGATTTGCCTTCTTGTTCTCTTGACCTAATGTCCTTTTCTTGTTCTAGGCTCCCATCTAAGTCACTACATTATATTTGTCATTTCTCCGTGAGCTCCTCTCGGCTATGACAGGTTCTCAGACTTTCCTCTTGGTGACCTTGACTGTTTCGAGGTGTACTGATCAGGTATACTGTAGGACGTCCCCGACTGGAACTCGTGTTACGTTTTGGTCATGATCACAGTGGGGTTATGAATTTTTAGGAGGAAAGTAAAAGAGGTAGAATGTCATTTTTATAACAGCATATTAAGGGTATAGACCACCAACATGATTTATGACTGTTGATTTTGAACTTGAACACCTGACTGAAGCAGTGTTTGGCAGATTTATCTACTGTAAAATTACTCTTGCTTATCTTCTTCCCATACTATACTCTTTGGAAGGCAGTCGTCAGATGCAGCCCATACTTAAGGAACAGGGAGTTACACTCTCCCTGCCACTGCTCCACTTTAGAGTGAAGTGTCTACATAATTTATTTTACATTTTTCTACATACACTATCTGTGATTCACTAATTAACTAAATTGCATCAGTAGGACTTATGTATATTTATTTATTATTTATTTATTTGTTGTTATCTTTTATTTTTTTAACTTTTTATTTTATATTGGAATATAGCCAATTAACAATGTTTTCATAATTTTGGGTGCACAGCAAAATGACTCAGCCATACGTATACATGTATCCATTTTTTTCTAAAATCCCCTCCCATCCAGGCTGCTACATAACATTGGGCAGAGTTCCCTGTGCTATGCATTAGGTCCTTGTTAGTTACATGTTTTAAAGATAGCAGTGTGTTCATGTATATACTTATGAATTTTTAGGAGGAAAGTAAAAGAGGTAGAATGTCATTTTTATAACAGCATATTAAGGGTATAGACCACCAACATGATTTATGACTGTTGATTTTGAACTTGAACACCTGACTGAAGCAGTGTTTGGCAGATTTATCTACTGTAAAATTACTCTTGCTTATCTTCTTCCCATACTATACTCTTTGGAAGGCAGTCGTCAGATGCAGCCCATACTTAAGGAACAGGGAGTTACACTCTCCCTGCCACTGCTCCACTTTAGAGTGAAGTGTCTACATAATTTATTTTACATTTTTCTACATACACTATCTGTGATTCACTAATTAACTAAATTGCATCAGTAGGACTTATGTATATTTATTTATTATTTATTTATTTGTTGTTATCTTTTATTTTTTTAACTTTTTATTTTATATTGGAATATAGCCAATTAACAATGTTTTCATAATTTTGGGTGCACAGCAAAATGACTCAGCCATACGTATACATGTATCCATTTTTTTCTAAAATCCCCTCCCATCCAGGCTGCTACATAACATTGGGCAGAGTTCCCTGTGCTATGCATTAGGTCCTTGTTAGTTACATGTTTTAAAGATAGCAGTGTGTTCATGTATATACTACTTTTTTAATTTTTCTTTTGTAATGTAGATGTTTATAGCCATGGATTTCCTTTAAGTACTACTTAACTGCATTCTAAGTGCAAAACTAGTTTTTAACCAACTCCTGAGCAAGTGCTTTAGAGTGACTATTTGCTAGCCATGTCTTGGGGCTGAGCTAAAACTGGACTGTCTTTTTAACATCCTGGTACACTTATGACAAGATTCTTTGGCATTTTACCAACAAACTCTCCCTTTGTGAAGTCCATAATAGATTTACATCTATTTTACCTTTCTATTATATTGAGCAAAGTCCCAGGACAATAGCAGACGTTAGGGTTCTAATGTTCACAAGGGTTATCCTTAGTATGATTTGGGCATATCCTTAGACCAGCTGCACAGTGGCAATGAAAAGTTAAGCAGAGCAAACAAACATATCTCTGCTAGATTATCTGGTTAACTGAGACGAGCTTGTGTGTTTACATGTGGAGGAAGTATGGATAGAGGGATGGGGAAGTGGAGAAATGGAGAAAGTAAATATTTGCCATCACTGAGGTCTGGCTCATAATTCAGAAAGGAGCCCAGACTGCAACCAAGGAGCAAAACCCTCAGGCAGCCTAGTGACTTCAGGAGCACCATTGCTAGACAACTCTTACTGGCGCAAAACCAAAAGAGTAGCTTATTTGAAATAGGATTGTCCTGGTCCACTTCCTTGTGCCTTGGCTCTGAAATAAACCAAGGTTACCTTTGGTTCTTAGAAGACTGACTTCCCAGGAGTAACTCCTGAGAAAGCCGGTGTCCCGTGGGGAGGGTATTGCCTTTGAGGCTTCCCTGGGCTGTGATATGATCACGCCATCCTTGGCTGCTCCATAACTTGCTGTGTGACCTTGGGCAAGCCCTCTTAACATCTCTGAGCCTCACCTTCCTTACGGAGAAAAATGAGACTGGAAAGATAGAGGAAATGATTATCTAGAGTCTCTTCCAGCTCTAACATTCTATGTCAGATTTCCTGGCTGGTGTTGGCCCATCTTCCATGATAAAATGACCCCCAGAGAAACAGAGGACTAGTCCATATTTTCCTCCCCTTCCTTTTTTCTCTCCTCACCCTTGCCCATACTATTCTTCCCTGTATTTTTCCAAATACCAAAATTTCCCTTGAACTTGAAACTGGGATGGAATTGACAAAAGATGTTACGTTTCCCATTTATGTTTAATAAGCTAGAATGACTGCTTCAGTTAGGGAGATAAGACCTCGGCAAGCCCAGCACCAGAAACACAGTTTCTAAAGGGCATGTCCTCATTATGTTTTCATTCAGGGCTTTTTCAAAGAACGAAAGAGAGTTAACAATGAAACAGAAGCAAAGCGAATCCATTTGTGCCCATCTGCATCCTCTTCACAGGGCAATGTCTACTTCTGGAAGCAATGGTAAAAAATTACAACAAAGAATGTTGTTGTGATTCAACAGGGAGACAGCACAAGTTAGTTTCTTTCAATATGCAAAAGGTTGAGGAAGGGGTCGAATATGATTAGGTTGCAAGAGTTTTGTTCTGCAAAAGCTTTTCATCCATGTTGTAGCTGGGGTTCCTGAAATTCCCTGAAGTATCTATTCTGCTAAAAATGTTTCAGAGAATGTTTGGGGTGGGGGAACAGGAGAGGGAGAGAAGGCAAAAGAGAAATAGTGTCAAGGAAAGGTTTAACAATCTGGTTTATGCCAGAGAAGGCTCGGAATTAGATGCTTCTCAAGGATGACACTACAGTAGTGAGAAGCACATTGGATTTGGAGTCCGAGTCAGAACCTGAGCCTCCTCACTCGCACAGAACTCCACCTAACACTTGCTCATGTGTCTGCTGTGAAGGTCAAAAAGACATCTGTTTAAGGGCTTGGAAAACGGCAGCTACTCACATTGGCCACTGTCATGAAGAGGTCATGCTCTTTGGAAAGAGAAATGCATTTTAAAGTCATATACATGACTACTGGAAAAACCACACCATTGACTAGATGGAACTTGTTGGCAAAGTAATGTCTCTGCTTTTTAATATGCTATCTAGGTTGGTCATAACTTTCCTTCCAAGGAGTAAGCATCTTTTCATTTCATGGCTGCAGTCACCATCTGCAGTGATTTTGGAGGCCCCCCCCCCAAATAGTCTGTCACTGTTTCCTCATCTATTTGCCATGAAGTGATGAGCCGAAATGCCATGATCTTAGTTTTCTGAATGTCGAGTTTTAAGCCAACTTTTTCACTCTCCTCTTTCACTTTCATCAAGAGGCTCTTTAGTTCTTCTTCACTTTCTACCATGAGGATGGTCATCTGCATATCTGAGGTTATCGATATTTCTCCAGGCAATCTTGATTCCAGCTTGTGCTTCTTCCAGCCCAGCGTCTCTCATGATGTGCTCTGCATATAAGTTAAATAAGCAGGGTGACAATATACAGCGTTGACATACTCCTTTCCCGATTTAGAACCAGTCTGTTGTTCCATGTCCAGTCTAACTGTTGCTTCCTGATCTGCATATAGATTTCTCAGGAGGCAGGTCCGGTGGTCTGGTATTCCCATCTCTCTCAGAATTTTCCACAGTTTGCTGTGATCCACACAGTCAAAGGCTTTGGCATAGTCAATAAAGCAGAAATAGATGTTTTTCTGGAACTCTCTTGCTTTCTCGATGATCCAGCAGATGTTGGCAATTTGATCTCTGGTTCCTCTGCTTTTTCTAAAATCAGCTTGAACATCTGGAAGTTCATGGTTCACGTATTGTTGAAGTCTAGCTTGGAGAATTTTGAGCATTACTTTGCTAGAGTGTGAGGTGAATGCAATTGTGCGGTAGTTTGAGCATTCTTTGACATTGCCTTTCTTTGGGACTGGAATGAAAACTGACCTTTTCCAGTCCAGTGGCCACAGCTAAGTTTTGCAAATTTGCTGGCATATTAAGTGCAGCACTTTCACAGTATCATCTTTTAGGATTTGAAAAAGCTCAACTGGAATTCCATCACCTCCACTAGCTTTGTTCGTAGTGATGCTTCCTAAGGAGCATTTGACTTTGCTTTCCAGGATGTCTGGCTCTAGGTGAGTGATCATACCCTCGTGATTATATGGGTCATGGAGATCTTTTTTGTATAGTTCTTCTCTGCATTCTTGCCACCTCGTCTTAATATCTTCTGCTTCTGTTAGGTTCATGCCACTTCTGTCCTTTATCAATCCCATCTTTACATGAAATGTTCCCTTGGTATCTCTAATTTTCTTGAAGAGATCGCTAGTCTTTCCCATTCTGTTGTTTTCCTCTATTTCTTTGCACTGATCACTGAAGAAGGCTTTCTGATCTATCCTTGCTATTCTTTGGAACTCTGCATTCAGAAGTTTATATCTTTCCTTTTCTCCTTTGCTTTTTTCTTCTCTTCTCTTCACAGATATTTGTAAGGCCTCCTCAGATAGCCAATTTGCCTTTTTATATTTCTTTTTCTTGGGGATGGTCTTTATCCCTGTATCCTATACAATGTCACGAACCTCTGTCCATAGTTCATCAGGCATTCTGTCTATCAGATCTAATCCCTGGAATCTATTTGTCACTTCTACAGTATAATTGTAAGGGATTTGACTTAGGTCATACATGAATGGTCTAGTGGTTTCCTCCACTTTCTTCCATTTAAATCTGAATTTGGCAATAAGGAGTTCATGATCTGAGCCACAGTCAGCTCCCAGTCTTGTTTTTCTGACTGTATAGAGCTTCTCCTTCTTTGGCTCAAAGAATATAACCAATCTGATTTCAGTGTTGACCATCTGGTGATGTGCATGTGTAGAGTCTTCTCTTGTGTTGTTGGAAGAGGGTGTTTGCTATGACCAGTGTGTTCTCTTGGCAAAACTCTATTATCTTTTGCCCTGCTTCGTTCTATACACCAAGGCCAAATTTGCCTGTTACTCCAGGTGTTTCTTGATTCCCTACGTTTGCATCCAGTCCCGTATAATGAAAGGACATCTTTTTTGGGTGTTAGTTCTAGAAGGTCTTGTAGGTCTTCACAGAACTGTTCAACTTCAGCTTCTTCAGCATTACTGATAGAGGCATAGACTTGAATTATTGTGATATTGAATGGTTTGCCTTGGAAACGAACAGAGATCATTCTGTTGTTTTTGAGATTGCATCCAAGTACTGCATTTCGGCCTCTTTTGTTGACCATGATGGCTACTCCATTTCTTCTAAGGGATTCCTGCCCACAGTAGTAGATATAATGGTCATCTGAGTTAAATTCACCCATTCCAGTCCATTTTAGTTTGGTGATTCCTAAAATGTCGACATTTACTCTTGCCCTCTCCTGTTTGACCACTTCCAATTTGCATTGATTCATGGACCTAACATTCCAGGTTCCTATGCAATATTGCTCTTTACAGCACCTGCCATCACCTGTCACATCCACAAAGGGGCTTGTTTTTGCTTTGGCTCTGTCTCTTCATTCTTTCTGGAGTTATTTCTCCACTGATCTCCAGTAGTATATTGGGTACCTACCAACCTGGAGAGTTCATCTTTCAATGTCCTATCTTTTTGCCTTTTCATACTATTTATGAGGTTCTCCAGGCAAGAATACTGAAGTGGTTTGCCATTCCCTTCTCCAGTGGACCACATTTTGACTGGTTCCTCTGCCTTTTCTAAATGCAGCTTGAACATCTGGAAGTTCTTGGTTCATATACTGTTGAAGCCTTGCTTAGAGAATCTTGAGCATTACTTTGCTAGCATGTGAGATGAGTGCAGTTGAGCAGTAGTTTGAGCATTCTTTGGCATTGCCTTTCTTTGGAATGAAAACTGACCTTTTCCAGTCCAGTGGCCACTACTGAGTTTTCCAAATTTTTTGGCATATTAAGTGCAACACTTTCACAGCATCATCTTTTAGAACTTGAAACAGCTCAACTAGAATTCCATCACCTTCACTAGCTTTGTTCATAGGGATACTTCCTAAGGCCCACTTGACTTCAGACTCCAGGATGCCTGGCTTTAGGTGAGTGATCACACTATTATGATTATCTGGGTCGTGAAGATCTTTTTTGTATAGTTCTTCTGTGTATTCTTGCCACCTGTTCTTAATATCCTCTGCTTCTGTTAGGTCCATTCCATTTCTGTCCTTTATTGTGCCCATTTTTGCATGAAACGTTCCCTTGGTATCCCTAATTTTCTTGAAGAGATCTCTAGTCTTTCCCATTCTATTGTTTCCCTCTATTTCTTTGCATTGATCATTGATCACTTAGGAAGATTTCCATGGCTCTCCTGGCTATTCTTTGGAATTCTGTATTCAGATGGGTATATCTTTCCTTTTCTCCTTTGCCTCTAGCTTCTCTTCTTTTCAGCTATTTTTAAGGCCTCCTCAGACAACCATTTTTCCTTTTTGCATTTTTCTTGAGGATGGTCTTGATCACCGCCTCCTGTGAACTTCCATCCACAGTTCTTCAGGCACTCTATCAGATATAATCCCTTGAATCTGTTTGTCACTTCTACTGTATAATCGTAAGGGATTTACCTCAGATAATACATTTGAGGACTAAGAACAATTTCCCCCATCATTGAGGTACTTCTGATTGTATGTTTGGGTGTTCCAGTGGCTGCTTGAGACAAAAAGCTTTGGGTATTATCTTTTATTTAAGCTGCCAGGCTTAGTGATTGTGATGCTTTGGCCTCCTGAAGGAGGCAAAGCAAGATGTTAAACTTTGTAGCCAAACAGACCCACAGTTAGAGAGTTGGACAGTTTCCCTGTGTGAACTCAGGTTGCCCCACAGTGAGGCTGGAGAGATGGAAAAAGGGTCAGTTGCAGATGTCCTCAGTGAACGTGGGAGAGTGACCTGAAGGTTGACAGATGGCAGGACAGAGGACCAGGTCCCAGGCATTGTAGGCATGGGCAACCTGAGAGCCTCAAAGCAGGAGTTTGTTTGTGGTAGAAAGAGTTCCAGAGGGCACATCAGAAGAGCCTATGCAGAAGGGAATCTGGGGGAAGAAGGGAGACCCTGGGTACCGTGAAACTGGACTGTGGGAGACATTGGTGAATGGAAATTAATCTCTGTTTTCTTCTAATTTTCCTTTTGCATTTTCTCACACTCTTTAGAAACTGCTCTCCCACCTGTGCTGTGCTCAGGGGAACCCAACACAGTCCTTTATTGTTGTTATTTACAGCAGAGCAAGACAAAGGGGTAGGATGCATCCAATGGGATAAAATAGAGACCCATGTGTGGACTCTCTGTAGGTTGGGAGATATCCTTTCTACAGCTCTTCTGTCCAAACACTGGAGGGCTCCAGGTTTCACATATCGAGGCAAATTTTTCCTTTACAGATTATGTCTGCGATTTAATCCCATCACTGTTATGGTAATGTGAATAAGAGCAACTTAACATTCACATGCTTTGCTATCTCCATCTATAAACCATGGAGTAGGAGACTGACAACATTCCCAGCTGGTAGGGAGTCTGGTGAAACAAAGTCATTACAAACACTTTTATGTCATGTGCGATAAAACAGAATTAGAATTCCATTTCTCCAGCATTTAAAAACAACATGTAATAAAGTCAACGCACCATTTTACAATGACTAATAAAATCTAATTTAAATACAAACTTTAGTAATTTATAAAATTGAGAGAGATGCCAAGGACCTGCTGTTTTTTTACTTCAGTCCAAATACACTAACACTGCTTTCTTGTTCTCTCATAATTGTTGATAGTCATTAAAAGCCAAGCCAAGTTATGACCTACATAAAAAACGTACAATTTTTATAGTGTCCAGAAGTGATTTTTTAACTCCATCATCTTGGTAGTGTATCTAAGGGGGGGCATTTATACAAGGACAATTCTCTCCTTCATCTGCTTTGTAACTCTGAGATCTTTGATTTTCCAGTGGAATTTAGGATGCTTCACTTTTTTAACCTTGCAGTAGCCATCAAATGAAAGAAAAACATTCAACACCTAATTTTTAAAAAGATTTACTTATTTTATTTTTTGGCTATGGTGGGTCTTTGTTGCCACATGTGGGCTTTCTCTAGTTGCAGTGAGCAGGGGCTACTCTTCGTTTTTGGTTCTCAGGCTTCTCATTGCAGTGGCGCCTCTTGCTGCAGAGCACAGGCTTTAGGTACCCAGGCTTTAGTAGGTGCAACTCCCAGGCTGTCAAGCACAGGCTCAGTAGTCAGGGCACACGGATTTAGTTGCTCCATGGCATGTAGGACCTTCCAGGATCAGGGGTTAAACCAGTGTCCCTTGCATTGCAGGGTGGATTCTTAACCACTGGACCACCAGGGAACTTCCTTTCTCATGCTTGAGTATCAGTTGTACTTCTATGACTTGCTGAAGGTTGTCTCCAGTTTCCATTGCAGAGTTGTCCCTATAATGAGCTCTGGAAACATCTTGCCTCAGATTGCCTCGGACCAGAAGCCAATCAAGCAGGCAAAGGCGAATCCAGTTACGTGATCACTTCCCATATACAATGTTTTGATGCTTTGTTTTACTTTAAAACATTCCAATTCTAAATGCCTCTGGACTTATGAGCAAAATCAAAATCAAAATAAATACACACACTGATGCAGAACAGAGGGCAACCTCTCTCACACTCAGATATAACAAAACTCAATCAGACTCAGCTGTCTGCCTGGCAAAGGCCCTAAAAAGGGCTCTGCACAAAGCTTTTGAGGTTGAGAAACTCAGGGCTATGTAGAATAATTTGTTCTTATTTCCCCTCCCCACCATGGTTCTGATTTTTAAGTGTAGGGGATTACCCATTGCCTGCAGCTCATTAATCATGGTAGCTTTTGATTATGAAAAGTGCAATCCAAAAGATAGTAGTCTGAGGACTTGGCAGAGAAGTTCTATGCCCATACCCGAGATGTGCCAGAACACCCCACACTCTGCCAACAGTGATTACACTTGGCATTAATTGAAGATGCTGAGAGCTATAAGCCTTCCTGAGTTTAGCCACCTGGAGCAGATTAAAATCTGGGTCCTGTCGGTGAGGAGGTTTGAGGGATTGGGAATACAAGGCTGTTTTAATCTTTTCCAAGTCAGGCTGTTTAGAAATATCCATACATCAAATGTTCATGGATCTCATACAATTTCCTTCTCAGGGGAGAATTCAATCACCAGCAACACAAAGCGGGATTAACTTGTAGAGAGCCATCTGGAGAGAGACGATTCACCTTCCCCTGTAAATATGCTCAGAGATTTGCCACCATGGTTCTGAAGAAGTTGCTGAAGTTGCTCAAAGGTACAAGGTACAAATGATATTTCCTCTGAAAACCTTCTTCAGTTGACCCAGTGAAATTAAAATCCAACTGAAGGAAAATCTAGAACTTCCTTTGTGTTTTAATATTCCTCTGCTACAGGAGGGTGGTATCAGGGCTTCATGGATTGACCTGAGTTCTTGCAAAGATAAAAAGCCAGTGGAAACTGTCCTGAAACTATAGCATAGATAAAGAGAAAGGCTCACGAAATGGAACAGTGAGCAGAGGAAGGGACTAACAGGGAAATTGCTATGAGTCAGAATTCAGCTCTCAGGATCATGCTATTGTGTCAGATAAGGGCTGACTCCCTTGAAGAACACAGAAACAATTGTATGTCTTCCTTTTGGATTGATCCCTTGATCATTATGTAGTGTCCTTCCTTATCTCTTGTAATATTCTTTATTTTAAGGTCTATTTTGTCTGAAAAGAGGATTGCTACTCCAGCTTTCTTTTGCTTCCAATTTGCATGCAATATATTTTTCCATCCTCTCACTTTCAGTCTATATGTGTCTTTAGGTAAGAAGTGGGTTTCTTGTAGACAGGGAGACAAGAATTCTATCAAACATTTAGAGAAGAGCTAATGCCTATCCTTCTAAAACTCTTTCAAAAAACTGCAGAAGAAGGAACACTTCCAAACTCATTCTATGAGGCCACCATCACCCTGACACCAAAACCAGACAAAGACAACACAGAGAAAGAAAACTACAGGCCAATATCACTGATGAACATAGATGCAAAAATTCTCAACAGAATTTTAGCAAACAGAATTCAGCAGCACATCAAAAAGCTCATACACCATAATTAAGTTTGGTTTATTCCAGGGATGCAAGGACTCTTCAATATATGGAAATCAATCAATGTGATATACCATATTAACAAACTGAAAGATAAAAGTCATATGATAATCTCAATAGATGCAGAAAAAACCTTTGACAAAATTCAGCACCTATTTATGATGAAAAGTCTTCAAAAAATGGGCATAGAAGGAACCTACCTCAACATAGTAAAGGCCATATATGATAAGCCTACAGCAAACATTCTCAATGGTGAAAAACTGAAAGCATTCTCCCTAAGTTCAGGAACAAGACAAGGGTGTCCACTTTCACCACTATTATTCAACATAGTTCTGGAAATCCTAGCTACAACAATCAGAGAAGAAAAAGAAATAAAAGGAATCCAGATCAGAAAAGAAGTAAAGCTCTCACTGTTTGCAGATGACATGATATTGTACATAGGAAACCCTAAAGATAGTATCAGAAAATTAGTAGAGCTAATCAGTGAATTTAGCAATCAATACACAGAAATCCCTTGCATTTCTATATACTAACAATGAAAAATCAGAAAGAGAAATTAAGGAATCAATCCCATTCAGTACTCCAACAAAAAGAATAAAATATTTAGGAATAAACTTACCCAAGGAGACAAAAGAACTGTACACGGAAAATTATAAGACACTAATGAAAGAAATCAAAGACGACATAAATAGATGGAGAGATATTCCATGTTCCTGGGTAGGAAGAATCAATATTGTGAAAATGACTATACTATCAAACTCAATCTACAGGTTCAATGTGATCCAAATTACCAACGGCATTTTTCACAGAACTAGAACAAAAAGTTTCACAGTTCATATGGAAACACAAAAGACCCCAAATAGCCAAAGCAGTCTTGAGAAAGAAGAATGGAGCTGGATGAATCAAACTTTCTGACTTCAGATTATATTATAAAGCTACAGTCATCAAGACAGTATGGTACTGGCACAAAAACAGAAATATAGGTCAATGGAACAAGATAGAGAGCTCAGAAATAAACCCATCCACCTATGGGTACCTTATTTTTGACAAAGGAGGCAAGAATATATAATGAGGCAAAGATAGCCTCTTCAATAAATAAATGGTGTTGGAAAAACTGAACAGCTACACATAAAAGAATAAAAATTAGAACACTTTCTGACACCATACACAAAGATAAACTCAAAATGGATTAAAAACCTAAATGTAAGGCCAGAAACTATAAAAATCTTAGAGGAAAACATAGGCAGAATGCTCCATGACATAAATCAAAGCAAGATCCTCTATGACCTACCTCCTAGAGTAATGGAAATAAAAGCAAAAATAAACAAGTGGGACCTGATTAAACTTAAAAGCTTTTGCATGCATAGCAAAGGAAACTATAAGCAAGGTAAAAAGACAGCCCTCAGAATGGGAGAAAATAATAGCAAAGGAAACTACTGATAAAGGATTAATTTCCAAAATATACAAGCACCTTATTCAACTCAATACCAGAAAAACAAACAATCCAATCAAAAAGTGGGAAAAAGACCTAAACAGACATTTCTCCAAAGAAGACATACAGATGGTGAATAAACACATGAAAAGATGCTCAACATTGCTCATTATTAGAGAAATGCAAATCAAAACTACAATGAGATATCACCTCACACCAGTCAGAATGGCCATCATCAAAAAGTCCACAAACAATAAATGCTGGAGAGGGTGTGGAGAAAAGAGAACATTCTTGCACTGTTGGTGGGAATGTAAATTGACACAGCCACTATGGAAGATGGTATGGAGATTCCTTAAAAATCTAGGAATAAAACCACCATATGACCCAGCAATCCCACTCCTAGGCATATACCCTGAGGAAACCAAAATTGAAAAAGACACATGTATCCCATTGTTCATTGCAGCACTATTTACAATAGCTAGAACATGGAGGCAACCTAGATGTCCACTGGCAGATGCATGGATAAAGAAGTTGTGGAATGGAATGGAAAGAAATTTATTACTCAGCCATAAAAAGGAACTCATTTGAGTTAGTTCTAAGGTGGATGAACCTAGAATCTATTCTACAGAGTGAAGTAAATCAGAAAGAGAAAGATAAATATCATATTCTAATGCATATATACGGAATCTAGAAAAATGGTACTGAATAATTTATTCACAGAACAGCAGTGGAAAAACAGACCTAGAGAATAGACTTACGGACATGGGGAGAGGGGAGGAGAGGGTGAGATGTCTGGAAAGAGTAACATAGAAACTTTCACTACCACATGGAAAATAGATAGCCAACAGGAATTTGCTGTATGGCTCAGGAAACTCAAACAGGGGCTCTGTATCAACCTAGAGGGCTGGGATGGGAGGGAGGTTCAAGAGGGAGGGGATACATGTATACCTATAGCTGATTCATGTTGAGGTTTGACAGAAAACAATTATCCTTCAATTAAAAATAAATAAATTTAAAAAAAAAATTTAGACTAGTCTTAGAAAGCAGAGGACCCAAAGGAGTATGGAAGGCAGAGAAAGCCTTCACATTTTAATGGAAGAAAATGAATTAGCATAATCTAGGGATAGAGAGACAGAGAAGGCAATGGCACCCCACTCCAGTACTCTTGCCTGGAAAATCCCATGGACGGAGGAGCCTGGTGGGCTGCAGTCCACGGGGTCGTAAAGAGTCGGACACGACTGAGTGACTTCACTTTCACTTTTCACTTTCATGCATTGGAGAAGGAAATGGCAACCCACTCCGGTGTTCTTGCCTGGAGAATCCCAGGGATAGGGGAGCCCGGTAGGCTGCCGTCTATGGGGTCACACACAGTCAGACACGACTGAAGCGACTTAGCAGCAGCAGCAGCAGCAGCAGGGATAGAGAAGATGGCCCAGGAGGTCAAAGACCAACCTCAAGTTCCCCGGGCCAACCTAGGTCATCTGAAATGATGCCAGTCTTCAGAGCAGGAAATATGTTAGTCTTTTGGAAGAAGAACTGAACCTCGATTTTAAAAAGTAAGTGCCAGCCATACCAATTTGACCTGAAAACTGCTGTGATACGGAGGCAGAGTCAGATCAATCAGGAAAATAACAGATTATTTAAAAATAAGTTTTATTAAATATTTAACATCTCCACTATTAAAATTATAGACAAACTAGACACATGGTATTGTCTTCAATTTGTAAATCAACTATGATATAAACAATACTGAAGCCATTAAAATTAAGATACATTGATTGATTGTGAACAATATCCATAAGCCTCTAGGCTCATTTGGTGGCATAATTTTGATATTTAGACCATGTAGTGGCACAATGAGAGAAGAAACTTATTAAGTCAATTCCGTTTTGAATATAGATGTGAAAATCCTTAACTAAATATTGGCAAACTGTCTAAAAATGTGCAAAAGAAAATATTGAGTTGGCCAAAAAGTTCATCTGGGTTCTTCCGCAAGATGTTATGGAAAAACCCAAATGAACTTTTTGGCCAACTCAATACATGACTAAACTGGGTTGATCTCAAGATTTCAGTGATGGCTTAACATTAGGAGGAAGTTTATTGATGTAATGCTCTACATTAACATAGTAAAAGAGAAAGGCCATATCACTAGATACTGGAAAACCAGCAAATAAAATTCAACACTCACTGAAGCAAAATCTCTTAGTAAACTAAGAACAGAAGGGAATAACCACAACTTAGTAAAGTTTACCAAAAATCTACAAAAAATATCATGTGCATTGGAGAAACGTTAGAAGCATTTTCTTTAGAATCAGGAACAAAACAAAGGTGCCTGCTTTCACTACGTCTATTCCACGTTTATTGGAAGTCCAAGCCAGTTCAATAAGAAACAAAAGATATAAGGGCTGGAAAGAAAGAAAGATGATCTAACGATAAGATTGTTTTCATAGACAATTCAAGAAACTCTTCAAGAAAAACTGTGGAATATATCAGAGAATTTGTCAAGATGACTAGATAAAATAACAATGTATTAGAATTGCATTCAAAAACACAGATAACAAATAATTAGAAATTAGAACATGAAATGAAATACAAAATAGCAACAGAAGTTACCAATTTTCTATGAATAAATCTAACAAAAGATGGAAACTCCTTTATCAATAAACTTTATCAACTTTTTTATCAATAAAGTAAACCTATAGAAAGATATAAAGTAAAACCTAAATAAATGAGCTATATTACTTTAATAAATACTATCAAAAATAGCAGCTATCTGCCCTTTAGCTTGTAAATTCAATGCAATTTCAATGAACACTTCAATAACATTGTTTTTATACAACTAAATTTCACATGAAAGGTGATCGTATATTTCATTTGGATGAATGAAGAGCTAAGAAGAGTTTTTGAAGAAGTAGTAAAGTAGTAAGTAAAGTCACTCAGTCGTGTCCGACTTTTGTGACCCCATGGACAGTAGCCTACCAGGCTCTGAGGAGCCTCTCAGTCCATGGAATTTTTCAGGCAAGAGTAATGGAGTGGGTTGCCATTTCCTTCTCCAGGTGATCTTCCCAACCCAGGGATCGAACCCGGATCTCCCGCACTGCAGGCAGACACTTTACTGTCTGAGCCACCAGGGAGACGACATCTATTCACTAGATCGTAAGGTTTAACATAAAATTATAGGATTAAAACAGTGGGTATTGCCATAGAAAAAGACAAATAGGACAACGGAACAGAATAGACTGCTTAATAAACAGGCGTTTAATAAAATGGTTCTGACAATTGTCTCTCCATACAGAAAAAGACAGAATTAGATCCTTACCTCACACTAGACACCAAAATTAATTTCAGTTCAGTTCGGTTGCTCAGTTGTGTCTGGCTCTTTGCAACCCCATGAATCGCAGCACACCAGGCCTCCCTGTTCATCACCAACTCCCGGAGTTCACTCAGACTCATGTCCATCGAGTCAGTGATGCCATCCAGCCATCTCATCCTCTGTTGTCCCCTTCTCCTCCTGCCCCCAATCCCTCCCAGCATCAGAGTCTTTTCCAATGAGTCAACTCTTCGCATGAGGTGGCCAAAGTATTTAGAACTGATTCAAATGTATTCTTTTTAATGGCTGAGTAATACTCCATTGTGTATATGTACCACAGAAGTCTGTTCTTTTAAGCCTGTCATGAAACAGTTGTGTTTAGGAAATTAGGAAGCGTGACTATCTGTGTATTTTCATCCTCAGTCTTAAGGAAATAACCAGCATAAAGTGAAAGCAGTAGGGAAATGATTAAAAACAACAGCGGTAGTATGGTGTACTAAATGATGCTCCACACTTCTCTGAAGGTCTGTTCAATTTTCTTCATTCAAAAATTCTGTTCTTCAGTTTGCATGTCGTGGTCTGAATGTTTGTGTCCCCACAAAATTCACGTGTTGGAATCCTAATACATTAAGTGATAATATTAGGAAGCAAGGACTTTAGGGTGACTGTGTCATGAGGATGGAACCCTCATGGACAGGGTTTGTGCCCTTATAAAAGGTGCCCTGGAGAACTCCCTCACTCTTTCCACCTTTTGAATGAGAGCTTTGGAGCTCTTCACCCTCATAGTTTGCCTTTCCCTCTGGAAAGAATCCCTATGTCACTATATTGAAGCAGAGGCCAGCCAAATATTCCCAGGTGGACATCCTCACCCTATGAGATTGATACTGAGTGGCGGCTGCTGCTAAGTCACTTTGGTTCTGTCTGACTCTGTGTGACCCCATAGCCAGCAGCCCACCAGGCTCCCCCATCCCTGGGATTCTCTAGGCAAGAACATTGGAGTGGGTTGCCATTTCCTTNATTGATACTGAGTGGCGGCTGCTGCTAAGTCACTTCGGTTCTGTCTGACTCTGTGTGACCCCATAGCCAGCAGCCCACCAGGCTCCCCCATCCCTGGGATTCTCTAGGCAAGAACATTGGAGTGGGTTGCCATTTCCTTCTCCAATGCATGAAAGTCAAAAGTTAAAGTGAAGTCACCTAGTCACGTCCGACCCTCAGTGACCCCATGGACCGCAGCCTACCAGGCTCCTCCATCCATGGATTTTCCAGGCAAGAGTACCGGAGTGGGGTGCCATTGCCTTCTCCGATACTGAGCAGTTGTGGCAACTTCTGATCTTCTTCATCTGCCTCTCCAGGCTCAAAATGTTCATCCTGTGAGCATGCTGGGGTGATTCAGGCCAGTATCCTTGGCTTGCTGTACCTAGGGTACAGCTTCCACCCTACAAGTGGGGACTTGGTGGGGGGAAGAAGAAGCCAGTTCTTTTGGCCACACTGGAACAGAGTTTGTACAACATGATGCCAGGGAGATGAGAAACACCAGCATCTTGACCCTCCCTGGTCAAGCCCCACACTGGAAACTGTGGATATAGGGAGCTCCTGTCTTCCTGGTGGCATGTACCCAAATTAGAGCTTCTGCAACACAGAACTGTGAGGGGTGAGCAAGGCTTTTGCTGTTCTTGCAGACTTTGCTTCAATGAATGTATCTCTATTTGCTGTATACTGGTAGGACTGATTTTGAAGCTGAAACTCCAATACTTTGGCCACCTTATGCGAAGAGCTGACTCATTTGAAAAGACCCTGATGCTGGGAAAGATTGAGGGCAGGAGGAGAAGGGAATGACAGAGGATGAGATGGTTGGATGGCATCACCGACTCAATGGACATGGGTTTGGGTGGACTCTGGGAGTTGGTGATGGACAGGGAGGCCTGGTGTGCTGCAGTTCATGGGGTCACAAAGAGTCGGATATGACTGAGCGACTGAACTGAACTGAAGACAATATCCCAAGATTTTAAATGATTATTCTATATAAATTTCAACAGTTTGCTATTTTGCTGGAGAGGGTTAACTGAGTTTTTTGCTCCATCATTCCAGAAATCCTAATCCCGCCGCCTTCTTTTTAACAGGATGAAGCTGAAGTCCAGAGAAATTGTGAATTGCTTCCACAGTGATGGGACTGAGATCAGAACCCAAATTCAACGTTTTTTTTCCCCATTACTCCAGGTGCTTCAGGTGGGTAAAATGGCCATTTCTGTTGGATTATAGTTGAGTAGATGTGATCCAAGTAAAGGGTCAAAGACATAGAGAGATCCAGTAATCCAAGTTCAAAACTGCTTCACTGAGGTAATGTGTTGTCAAGTGACCCATTCTTTTGATTCTTAATGCTTTTCTTTTGATTCCTCTGTGCTTCATTGATCTCCCCTCTCTCTACTCTATCTGCCACCTCACCCTTTGCATATACTACACAGGGTCCTTGGGCAGTGGTGAAATTCCCAGACAATTATTCTACTGAGAAAGCATAGGTAGATTTGAGTCTTTCTGGTGGATATTGGTTTTATCAAACGTAAATATTGAACTGGTGGGCTGATGTAGTAAATACAGGTTTTGATACCAAGATCAGTTTTTTTAGATGGGAATGGAAAGTTTACTAAGCTAGTAAAAAACTTGCAATGTACCTCATAATTTATGAAGAAACGTTAAGGGGCATTCCCTTTAGAAAAAAAATCAGGGACAACATCACTGTTAGTATTAAACAAAGTATGAGGTATCCTGTACTAGCTTTGTTTGCAGTGATGTTTCCTAAGGCCCACTTGACTTCACATTCCAGGATGTCTGGCTCTAGGTGAGTGATCACACCATTGTGATTATCTGGGTCATGAAGATCTTTTTTGTATAGTTCTTGTGTGTATTCTTGCCACTTCTTCTTAATATCTTCTGCTTTGGTTAGGTCCATACCATTTCCGTCCTTTATTGAGCCCATTTTTGCATGAAATGTTTGCTTGGCATCTCTAATTTTCTTGAAGAGATCTCTAGTTTTCCCATTCTATTGTTTTCCTCTATTTCTTTGCACTAATCACTGAGGAGAAGGCTTTCCTATCTCTCCTTGCTATTCTTTGGAACTCTGCATTCAAGTGGGTATATCTTTCCTTTTCTCCTTTGTCTTTCACTTCTCTTCTTTCCTGAGCTATTTGTAAGGCCTCCTCAGACAACCATTTTGTCTTCTTGCATTTCTTTTTCTTGGTGATGGTCTTGATCACTGCCTTCTATATAATGTAATGAACCTCTGTCCATAGTTCTTCAGGCACTCTGTCTATGTCAAGATCTAGTCCTTTGATTCTATTTGTCACTTCTGCTGTATAATCGTAAGGGTTTTGATTTAGGTCATACCTGAATAGTCTAGTGGTTTTCCCTACTTTCTTCAGCTGAAGTCTTCGGTTCAGTTCAGTTGCTCAGTTGTGTCCAACTCTTTGTGACACCATGGACTACAGGACTCCAGGCCTCCCTGTCCATCACCAACTCCAGAGTTTATTCAAACTCATGTCTATTGAGTCAGTGATGCCATCCAACCATCTCATCCTCTGTCATCCCCTTCTCCTCCCACCTTCAATCTTTCCCAGCATCAGGGTCTTTTCAGGTGAGTCAGTGCTTTGCATCAGGTGGCCAAAGTACTGGAGTTTCAGCTTCAGCATCAGTCCTTCCAATGAATATTCAGGACCGATTTCCTTTAGGATGAACTGGTTGGATCCCCTTGCAGTCCAGGGGACTCTCAAGAGTCTTTTCCAACACCACAGTTCAAAAGCATCACTTCTATGGTGATCAGCTTTCTCTATGTCCAACTCTCACATCCATACGTGACTACCGGAAAAACCACAGCCTTGACTAAACAGACCTTTGTTGGCAATGTCTCTGCTTTTTAATATTCTGTCTAGGTTGGTCATAACTTTTCTTACAAGGAGCAAGCATCTTTTAATTTCATGGCTGCAGTCACCATCTGCAGTGATTTTGGAGCCCCCCAAAATAAAGCCTGTCACTGTTTCCCCATCTATTTGCCATGAAGTGTTGAGACCAGATGCCATGATCTTAGTTTTCTGAATGTTGAGCTTTAAGCCAATTTTTTCACTCTCCTCTTTCACTTTCATCAAGGGTTCTTTAGTTCTTCTTCACTTTTTTCCATAAGGGTGATGTCATCTGCATATCTGAGTTATTGATATTTCTCCCAGCAATCTTGATTCCAGCTTGTGCTTCCTCCAGCCCAGTGTTTCTCATGATGTACTCTGCATAGAAGTTAAAATAAGCAGGTTTTCCACTCTCCTCTTTCACTTTCATCAAGAGGCTTTTTAGTTCCTCTTCACTTTCTGCCATAAGGGTGGTGTCATCTGCATATCTGAGGTTATTGATATTTCTCCCAGCAATCTTGATTCCAGCTTGTGTTTCTTCCAGTCCAGCGTTTCTCATGACGTACTCTGCATAGAAGTTAAATAAGCAGGGTGACAATATACAGCCTTGACGTACTCCTTTTCCTATTTGGAACCAGTCTGTTGTTCCATGTCCAATTCTAACTGTTGCTTCCTGACCTGCATACAGATTTCTCAAGAGGCAGGTCAGGTGGTCTGGTATTCCCATCTCTTTCAGAATTTTCCACAGTTTATTGTGATCCACACAGTCAAAGGCTTTGGCATAGTCAGTAAAGCAGAAATAGATGCTTTTCTGGAACTCTCTTGCTTTTTCCATGATCCAGTGGATGTTGGCAATTTGATCTCTGGTTCCTCTGCCTTTTCCTAAAACCAGCTTGAACATCTGGAAGTTCACGGTTCACCTTGGTTCAGCCAGGTATTGCTGAAGCCTGGCTTGGAGAATTTTGAGCATTACTTTACTAGTGTGTGAGATGAGTGC
Source organism: Oreotragus oreotragus (assembly GCA_006410675.1). Taxonomy (NCBI): domain Eukaryota; kingdom Metazoa; phylum Chordata; class Mammalia; order Artiodactyla; family Bovidae; genus Oreotragus; species Oreotragus oreotragus. The sequence continues at coordinate 265,660 of SJYX01009841.1, forward strand.
AATTGTGAGGTAGTTTGAACATTCTTTGGCATTGCCTTTCTTTGGGATTGGAATGAAAACTGACCTTTTCCAGTGCTGTGGCCACTGTTGAGTTTTCCAAATGTGCTGGCATATTGAGTGCAGCACTTTCACAGCATCGTCATTCAGGGTTTGAAATACCAACTAGCAAATATCTCCTTATGATTATGCATTGCATGTTAGTCACTCAGTCATGTCCAACTTTTTACGACCTCATGGACTATAGCCTACCAGACTCCTCTGTTTGTGGAATTCTCTAGGCAAGAATACTGGAGTGGGTAGCCATTCCCTTCTCCAGAGGATCTTCCCAACTTAGGGATTGAACCCAGGTCTCCTGCATTGCAGGTGGATTCTTTACTATCTGTGCCACCAGGAAGCCCTGATTATGCATTAGCTGTGGGCAAATGCTTGAAAATTCCTTTGTTGAAAAGTGAATTTTGGTAGAAAGAGCTGGAAAAGTGGTTCACAGAAACTGCCATTGTTCAGTTGTCCTAAATTATCATTAAAACAATTCCTCAGGCACCAGCCACAGATGTCTCTGCTGCCATCTGGCCTTTCAGGTTTGGCTTTGACAATGATGGATGGTCTAGTCTAGAAAGATCAGCTCAACTGCTCAATCAAACAGGTAAGTTGTACTGAAATTAATTTCAGGCTTTGAGCAACTATTATTGTTATTTTCATTTTGTGCAAGATCATAAGTAATCCGAGGAGGATTTGCTGGGTCTTAGACTAATCTCTTAAAAAGGCTTTACTTTGGTGGGTGGCTACAGGAGGTTGAAGCTTCTGTAACCACATCTGTGTTTGCTTGAAAGCAATTAAATAGTGATTCTGGGAAAAGGTCTCATTCCGGGTGTCTGCAGGAGAGTCTTGTCATGCCTTTGCTCTTGGAAATGCCCCTGCTGGGGGCTCCTGTCACTTGGGAACTTGCTGTTGAGGACCAGAAAACCGTCAGATTAAAAGGCAGAATGGGGTGCAGTGATGCTTATTTGCAAAGCAAATTGCTTTCAAGAGCCTGAGGGCCAGTTCTACTTGTTTCCATGAGGCGCTCATCTTTGGATGAAGCCTCCTTTAAAATATATGGGTGTTTGGCTCTTAGATCAACTAGAGGTCTCTTGCATGGAGTTATTCCTAAAGATAAGCTTGTCTTCTGAGAAATAGCTGAGCGTTTGTGTGATTCTAATACCGTTAAGAAATTTATTGGGCCCTTAATCATTTAGTACTGATTACAGGCTTCTGCAGCACATCCAACCAGGGTATCTGAATAAATTCACCTCTGTGTCAGTACCATGGAAGTGTTTGCCCAGGAATAAAACACTACTGTACACTATATTATTTTCGAACATAAATTAGATATTTGAGAAAGGCATTAAGCATATTTGAAATTTTGGAAAAGATGTGAATATTTGAATATTTAGGAAAGTTATGTTTTGATCTTTTCCCCCATTTCCACAAGGTGTCCCATAGATTCTAAATATGGTAAATATGTTTTTAGCTCAGATTTGAGCCAGTTCACTTTAGTAACTCATTAGCAATTACTTGTTTTTTTGATCTATGACTAAAGGTAGGGGATTACAAGAATCAGGTTTTGATCATTGTTTTTACATGGCTGTGGTTAATTACCACGTCCATTTTTTCCCCCGCTGAACAGGTGCAGATTTCATAACAGTTTTGGAGAGTGATGCTTCTAAGCCCTATCTTGGAAACAATGACTTGGCCATGTGGTTAGGGGAGAAGTTGGGTTTCTACACCGACTTTGGTCCGAGTGCACGGGATCACACTTGGGGGTGAGTGTACCTTGAGAATGAATCCTGCACGTGTAAAAGACTAGGCAGCCTAAGCTTGGAGTGGACAGTCGATATTGTGATGCCTTATCCCTAGGAGTACGTCCCAGGGATGCTTCTTGGGGGATGAGGAGGTGCTGAAGATAAGCATAGTCCCTCATTGTTTCAGTGGCCTCTCTGCTGCTGGATATTTTCAGTGCCTCACTATTATAAGCCATTGCATGTAGGAGCTGAGGTTACAGCACTAAACGTGTCTGCCCCACATGCCGTCCTCATGGAGCTTGCATTCCCGTGTGATGCGACAGAACATAATCATGTACACACAGAAATAAATAATTTGAGATAGTGGTGAGTGCTGTGTAGAGAAGGAGAGTGGGAGGGTAGGCAGGGCAGTGGGCGATGATGCTGTAGGCAGCATGGTCAGGAGGGGTCTCTCTGCCCACCCCACGATGGGGAGGACTAGCACCAGCTGTGGGAGGAGCCAGTGTGGACTCGACGCAGATCACGTGTGGTGTGCCTGAGCATGGAGATTAGGGGGAACTAGGAAGAAAGGCGGGGAAGGCAATGGCACCCCACCCCAGTACTCTTGCCTGGAAAATCCCATGGACGGAGGAGCCTGGTGGGCTGCAGTCCATGGGGTCGCTAACAGTCGGACAGACTGAGCGACTTCACTTTCACTTTTCTCTTTCATGCATTGGAGAAGGAAATGGCAACCCACTCCAGTGTTCTTGCCTGGAGAATCCCAGGGATGGGGGAGCCTGGTGGGCTGCCGTCTGTGGGGTCACACAGAGTCGGACACGACTGAAGTGACTTAGCAGCAGCAGCAGCAGCAAGAAAGAAGGTCAGGAGTGGGCCCTTGGTCTTATAGGGTCCATAAACCATGCTTAGCACTGACTTAACTCAGTTTTGATGGAAAACCACTGGAGGATTTTAAACATGGGAGCACATGTGTGGAAGATCATTCCAGCTGTTCCTAGAAGAACAGACTGTTGGGGGCAAGAGTGGGAGCAGGGAGACAGGTGATGAGGTAGAGGTGTTGACACAGGTTGGAAATGACGGTGGGAGCTGTGAAGATGGAGAACAGGGCACACTCAGGAGCTATTCTGGAGCAGAGCTGACAGGGATTCCTGATTGGGGGGCTTGGGGGGTTTTGTGTTTGATTTGTTTTTTCTGGTCAAGCTTGTGAGATCTTAGTTCCCTGACTAGAGATCAAACCCAGGTCTACAGCAGTGAGGGAACCATGTCCTAATGCTGGACCATCGGGGAATTCCCAGGGCTTCCTGGTGGTTTACATGTCAGGAAGTGACAAGGGCGGCGCCTGGGTTTTTTACCTGAGTCCCTGATAGGAAATGATGCCATTTAATGGGACAGGAATGGCCAGGTGAACAGCAGGATTGTGCTAAGTTCGAGATGCCCTGGGACAGTCAAGTAATGTCCAGTAGGCAGTTGTGGGCAGCTCGGAGGGCCGAGTCGGACAGCAGAAGCTGGGCATGTGCATTCAGGATCATCACTGTAGAGATGGTTCTGTGCGAGAACCTTCCCGAGGGGCCACACAGACTGTGTGTGAAGCCAGGGAAGAGAAGCCGGCTGAGGTCTGAGCTCTGGTTGCCCTTTCCACGAGTAGTTCTTTGACTTAGAGTGAGGCGGGACATGTTTTCCTATCTTTATCGGACCATTTGTAATTTCTGATTTTGTAAATTGTTGCTCTGAGTCCTGGCTGGCAGGATTGTACATTCTTACATGTGTTGATTAATGTTAGAATTGTTTATGCAGATCAGTTGCCAGAGGAAGAATGCAAGTAAAACGGAGTGTGTCCATGTGTGTGGCCCTAATCCCACCCTTTTTGTGTCTCCATGGCACTTATGAGACAGTTGACACTGCTGTGCCTGGTGACACAGTGAGACATGCTGAATAGTCCTCTTGCAGTGAATCGCTCTCCAGAAGGTCCCGTCTGTCTTCGCCATACTGTTATTCTCAGTGCCCCTTGTGAGATGCTTGAAGTGTGAGCGTCCCTAAGAACACATATTCTTAGTTCTGTTGGCATGAGATGGTGGGACCAATAGTGATGCACATGTTTCTTTCCATTCAAATGCAGGATTATGGTTTTGTCAAGATATCCAATTGTGAAATCGGAGCATCACCTTCTTCCGTCACCAGAGGGCGAGATTGCACCAGCCATCACGCTGACTGTCAACATTTCCAACAAACTGGTGGATTTTGTTGTGACTCACTTTGGCAATTACGAGTGGGTTTCTTTTTCTCATAGTGCACAAGTGCCAAAAAATATTATTAACACTTTACATTGATTTCCATGCATTGACCTTTCTTACTTTTTTAAAAAATTATTATTCTCAAAGTGGTTTTCTGTTTTGTTTTTTTTTTTTTTTTGGTTTTAAAAATCAAGCATAGAAGAAGTTCCCTGATGGCCTAATGGTTAGGATTCTGAGCTTTCACTTCTGGGGCCTGAGTTCTGTGTCTGGTCTGGGAACTGAGATCTCAAGTTTGCATGGTGTGGCCAAAAAAAAGGGAAAAAAAAATCAGGCACAGAAACGTTTGAGATGCCTGCAGTCCTTAATGGTGTATAAGACAGCAGTGATGGCCATGTTAGCCAGCAATTACTGAGCAGGCACTGTGCTAAGTACATTTAGCACTTATGTTATATTTAATCCCCCATTTAACATAGAAACTAAACTGAGAGGTTAGATGACTTATCCAACCAGGGTCACACACGTAGCAATCAGGTAGACCTAATTCAGCCTGCAAGTGCTTGAAACCCATGGTAAACCAGACTACAGAAAGATGAAATTTCCTTTTTCTAAGGATTACTCCAGTTGGAAGTACCAGAGGGATTTGAGGTACTAAATGACATTCCTTTACCTGTCATGTTTCCAGTCAGATGAGAGGTAGGCAGAGGAATCTGGCAGGGAGATCAACATCTCTTTCGATTCTGATAAACCTATTTGGACAACATGGCTTAAGTGTGCCCACATGGACCTGCTATTACATACATCCCTCCAGTAATACATGATGCCAGCTCCCCCAAAGCAGCAGAACCATGAGACGGGGACTGAGTCCACCCTGTCACACTCTCCCCTTAGTGAAGAGAATAGCACAAGAAAACTCCATGTTGGCAAACCAGCAGGTTCCAAGAAGAGATAGGAAGGGTTTGAGACAAGCATTCTTAGTTCATTCTTCCAAACTTGATTTATTAGAAAAATCCTCCCAAGAAGTAAAGGATGAGAGAGAGAGAGAGAGAGAGGCCAAGATGATTTTCTAAGTTGGTTCCCCTCCAAGGAGACATGAGGAATGGGGAATGAGTTTTATCTACAAAGAATAACATTCACAACCGGTGGCTTAGCACTGAATAAATCACAAATAATGCCAACATTATGTTATTAAAGCCAAGATAAAAGTATATAATTGATGTTCTACCATACTGAACATCTGGAGAAGGAAATGGCAACCCACTCCAGTATTACTGCCTAGAGTATCCCATGGACAGAGGAGCCTAGTAGGCTACAGTCCAGGGGGTTGCAAAGAGTCAGACACGAGAGAGTGACTAACAACAATACTGAACATTCTTTAATAGTCATTGAAAACATACATGCGAAGTGCTTAGTGCTCTAAGATATGGCAAATGGCGCTGTCTGTCTGCATGACACAAAAGGCCACAGAGCTTTACAGTGACATAGAGAACATTGAAAAACAACAAACAAAGGTGGCAGCCACATTTGTTTTGTTTGGATGAAACTTACAGTACAACAGAGGGCTACCCTGCTGGGTCAGCGCCAATGCAGGCCATATGGGTTTGGTCCTTGGGTCAGGAAGATCTCCTGGAGAAGGAAATGGCAAACCATTCCAGTATTCTTGCCTGGGAAATCGCATGAACAGAGAAGCCTGGCAGGCTACAGTCCATGGGTCCCAAAAGGATCAGATACGATTTAGAGACTAAAACACCAACATACAAAAACCCCCAACATTGTCGTATTGTAAGTTTCACCTAAACAAGATGAGTATGTCTGCTATCCGTACTTCCTGTCACCTCTCTTTTTCTCACAGTGTTATGTGCATCTGTGAAAGTGCACTTGACTGTTTTCTGAAATAAAGTCAGAGCATAAGTAATATAAGCCGGCCATTCAAATGTGCTTAATAGGGACTGTTTGCTAACTGGACTCTTGCTGGTCTTCTTAGAAATGAGAAGGTGTTTGGAGCACGGATGTATAGACAGTCCAGATCTCTGTAAAAAACTGTTTAAAGAAATGCCTCTGTTTCTCCCAGCAATTTTCATGTCACAAGTACAGGCATTCAGCAATCACTCCACTGAGCTCAAATTGCACTTGAATTGGGTTTATCTTTTGAAAAATAGGCATTTTTGTGTTTAAAGCTGGCAAGGTCTCAACCTAAGAAATAGTTGAACACACTCTTCTCCTTTTCCCTTTGCTTCCCCCCACCCCTGCTGTCTCCTTTAACTCCTTCAGACCTCCTCTGAAATGTGAAGAATAGACTTGAGAGGGAAGAGAAAACGAAAAGACAGCCCTCAAATTCTTTGGAAAAGAGCAGGGAAGAACTACCTTTTCTAACTCTATTAACCATACATTTAAATCTCTGTAACTAACAATATACCTTTGCTTGCTAGCTTGCTCTCATGATTTAATAATGATGACAACGACAGCAGTAATGATAAGTACAAACATCTATTGAGGAGCTGTCACTTCAGGGAGGGAAGTGGTCTGGCTAAATGGCAAAGAACAGGAAACTCCAGAACCTGAAATCAGACAATCGGGTCTGAATCCTAATTCAAGGTGCATCCGTCACCAAATTTGATAACTACCTTAAGTCTCAGTTTTCTCTCTAAATTAGGAGCAATGAGCCTACCTATTTCATAGGATTCTTGTGGGCATGAAATAAGATATATTTATGAATAGTTTTGTCATGAAAAGGATATGACTAGAGTCACTGCTCAGTTAATACTGGCCATTATTATGAAGATAAATTGGACACCTCTAAATGTGTGGTACATTGGGCAGCTTAAAAGATTATTTATCAAACGCAAGTCAAGCATCTGTCATGTCCCAAGCACAGTGCTAGCTGCAGTCTTTTCCCTTAGAGCCTTGGCTCTTGTCCATGCCCAAGTGACATGGGGAAGTTCACACTTCAGATAGTTTGTAAAGCCATCATTACATATTTCTGTTTGCCGTTGTTGTCTATAACACTACATAAAATTTTTTATTCTAAATATTTAAAGATTTCACTTTCTAGTGATTATGGCTTATAAACATGAAATCAGATTAACATTAAGAATGAATTACAAAATACATATGCATGTTATCAGCTGATTCAATGGGATTTCTAAAATTACCGACTATACAAATGTCTTTACAACCAATTAACAGAAAACAGTGGCATTCCTTAATTATTTAGGTATACACCATAACTAAAATTGGTGTTATGTTAGGCAATTAACTGAGTCACCACTTAATTACTGTGTTTTTTTCTTCCCCCTATAACAGGCAGAAATGTACAAAGAAGAACAAATGTACAAACCCATACAGAACCTGTAGTCTGTAGTTATAGTTTTGGTTCTGTTGTAAGGTAAACTCAGTCTCTGAAAATCAGATAAAATTAGTTTTTTGCAGCCCACATTATAGGGCTATTGGGCTGATTGTACATCAACAGATAAGGAAACATAAAACATGCATTCAGTCACCCTCTGTTCCTCCCTCTCTCCTAGTCCCTCCTCCTTCCTTTATACCTATATATACATACACATTTAATTATTATCACTGGATGAAATTTATCTCCTAAGAAAATGTAAAACCAAATTCATAGATTATTTTCCAATAATATATTGCTAAAACACATTTGAATGAAAACTCTATCTGTGGAGCAGTAACTTTGGCAGGGTCTAGACTTGATTTGAATCCTGGCTGTGGGTATGAGAGGAAAAGAATTCACTGCAGACCTAATGAAGGGACTACTTACAAAGATGTTGGAAGGGTCAGGGGAACAGGTAAGAGATGCTAAGGTACTCAAACACTAGTTAACAGGAGAGAGTCATTATGATACTTAGGGCTGAAGGGACAGAGAGAAACTGTTCCCAGACCCTGTTTGATCTTGAATCAGAGAAGGGCCACCAGGCAAGAAGAATGCAGCTCCTGGAGAAGAAATATCCCAACTTCTCTCTCTTCCTACCTGTTCATCTCCTGCTGGTGCCTTCACTTGGCCAGACCTCACTGGAAATCAGCAGACAAGGCAGCCCATGAGATGAAATCTGCTGGGATCAGTCTCCAGGGCATAGAGAAGAGTTGGCAATGCATCTGGGCAAAGATGTTCAACAAATGGTCATTCTTTTCACTCTTCTACTTCTTGAGACATCTTTTGATAGTGCTCAGCTGTCTGAATGCATAAGTTTAGTCCTGTCTTCTACTTTAGTGAGTTTTCTCCAATCTTCTCAGTCCTTGGTGATCTCTATCTTCCTTTCCCACTGCTGTTTCTTAACAGTCATGTATTAGCTGTCTCCTGCTTTCTAGGTGGCTCAGTGGTAAAGAATCTTCCCTCCAATGTAGGAGCCACAGGAGACGTGGGGTCAGTCCCTGGGTTGGGAAGATCCCCTGGATTCTTGCCGGGTTAATCCCATGGACAGAGCCGCCTGGCAGGCTATACAGTCCACGGAGTCGCAAAGAGCCGGACATGACTGAGCAACTGAGCGTGCACATTAGCTGTCTTACTCTCTAAATGCCTGTGTTGGTCTGCTGCCTGTTTGCTCTTGGATGCATTCCTGGTTCATCTCCCTTCCAGCTACAGATTGCTGGAAACCACGTTTCCCATAGTCTGTTGCCTTCTGGCTTCTGAATAGGTTGAGCCATTGTAATGCACTAATGTAAGGCTGGAGGTTGGAGGAGGGGAGGAGATGAGTATTTCTCATTCCCTCTCTCTGCTTTCTGCGTTGTTTCTGGCAGCAGCCGAGTCTCCACTGTGGCGCCAACTCGTGCTTCGGTGGTAGCAGATCCTTTAAGTAGCTTCTCCACAGGACCGTTCCGCATCAGCTAGCACCAGCGTGTGGATTCTGGGAAGATCACCTCTTCCTGTTGTCTCTCTGGCCCTCGAGGGGGTAGTCGTTTCTCACTCAACTCCTGTTGTCTCGCTGAGTCCTATTGGGCTTCCGGTCACCTCGTAGCCAATCCCCTATATCAAATTCATTTTGTTTGAAATGCCTAGAGTGGTTTCACTTTTCCTCTCTCGATCATACCAACTATGATGTCCCTATTTCTCCCCAGACTGACGATAACCCCCCGAAAGCTTCATGTACTTGCCTAATTGTCAGTTACACACTTAGAGTGCTCAACATGATAAAAGCAGCAAGCTTAGCTAGTGTTTGACCAGGAGAGCTACGGAGGCTTTTAGAAAGTGTTCAGTTGAAAGAGTTGAGTAGGTTAACAAATCTGGTGTATTCTGTGACTATTAGGATTCTCCCTCTTACTCCTTGATTTTTTTTTAAACTACTAATCTTTAGCTCTAATACCAATGACCAAGTCTTAAGATTATTAATATAATTTCCTCTGATGAAAAGTTGAACAAATGCTGCTTTTAGTTATTTAGGTCCACTCGATTCCAAATGATCTGTGGGGAAAGGGTACATCATTCTTAGTCAAAATTCTATCAGCTGCTCATTTGACGCACAATAATTGTCTTGATCATTTGCATAACAGTCAAAGCCGTGGTTTTTCCAGTAGTCATGTATGGATGTGAGAGTTGGACCATAAAGAAAGCTGAGCATCGAAGAATTGATGCTTTTGATCTGTGGTGTTGGAGAAGACTCTTGAGAGTCCCCTGGACTGCAAGGAATCCAACCAGTCCATCCTAAAGGAACTCAGTCCTGAATATTCATTTTAAGGACTGATGCTGAAGCTGAAACTCCAGTACTTTGGCCGCCTGATGCATAGAACTGACTCCTTGGAAAAGACCCTGATGCTGGGAAAGATTGAAGGCAGAAGGATAAGGGGACGACAGAGGAGAGATGGTTGGATAGCATCACCAACTCGATGAACATGAGTTTGAGCAAGCTCCAGGAGTTGATGATGGACAGGAAAGCCTGGCATGCTGCAGTTCCATGGGGTTGCAAAGAGTCAGACATGACTGAGCGACAACTGAACTGAAGTTAATGTGTCCTAATAGGAATTATTCTGGGTTTTCACACTGTTTGAAGTTACTATTTGGGAACTTAGGTACCTAGTCTTTTTTTTTAATTGTTTTGCACACGCAATAAAGAGGCATATTTTGGCATTCTTTTCAGAGATGACCTCGACAGGAAACTTCAAGCTATTGCAGTTTCAAAACTACTGAAAAACAGCTCTGAGCAAGTGATATTTCTGGGATATATCACATCAGCACCCGGTTCCAGAGATTATCTACAGCTCATTAAACATGGCAATGTGAAGGTAACACAACCTTATCAGGTGTTTTGATTTCTTAAATAAAGTGTTGCTTCTTCAGGTTTCAAAAAACCCAACCCAACATATATTTTAATATGTATCTTGATTATCTAACTGCTGCATGGAAAACTACCAAAACATACTGGCTTTAAATAGCATTCGTCTCTCTGCTCATGAATCTGCAAATTGGACAAGACCCAGGGGGGATAGTTCATGTCTGCGGCACACAGAGAAGTGGCTCAACTGGGGACGAGAGGAGCCACTTTGCAGATGACTCATAAGGGGCAGGTTGGTGGGGCTGTTGACGAGGAGCTCAGCTCTGGCTTTGGACTCAGAGTCCTGGCTGTAGGCTTCTTGGGCTTCTTTCTTGCATGATGGCTGGGTTCTAAAAATGAGTGTCCCAAGAGACCCAGAAAGAAGCTGCATTGTCTTGTATGTCCTTGTAAGTCATATAGTATCATGCCTGTCATCATCACAAGCCTGCTCACATTCAAGTGAACAAAACATAAATCCCATCTCTTGGTGAGGCGAGTGTCAAATTCACATAAGAATATTATATGGAAGGTGGATTACTGTAGCCATGTTTAGAAAATAGAATCTGCCACATTGTGCAAGTTAATCATGATGAGGTAGAAGATAATATGTCATATAGAGAGGCTGGCTGATCAGGGCCTCACTAAATGACACTGAGTTTGTCCTTATCTGTTCAGGTCCCAAATGGTTGAATTTGTTGGTGTATCCAGATATAATCATACTCTGGGAAACTGACAGTTAAATCCTTGAGATATATATACACTAGAATGTTAAATGCATTATTTTTATTAAAAAAAATAGCAATGGATTTTTTAAAAAATTATTTTTGTGGCTGCACTGGGTCTTAGCTGCAGCACTTGGGATCTTTGATCTTTGCTGTGACGTGTGGAATCTAGTTCTCTGACCAGGAATCGAACTGGGACCTCCTGCATTGGGAGCAAGGCGTCTTAGCCACTGGATCACCAGGAAAGTCCCAAGTGCATTAATTTATAATGAGAAATGTAATTATTATATTTAGTTAAGCCCTATGTACATTTCTTGGTCCTTTACATGTCTCTTTTTTGTTCATTGTATTGAGAGAATATCTGCAAACAAAAAGGCTTATCCATCTTATCAAGTACTTAGACAGGTGAGAGAATGTGGCATGATGAGAGTTTTCTATATGTGAGAAAACAAAATGCCAGTGGCTTAAATAAGAGAGGTATGTTTCTTTATGTGAATGTCTGGGCAGGTGATTTACTGCAAGTATGGTACTTGGGGGTATTGAGAACGTGCCCCTTCTATTTTGTGGCTCCACATTACAAGGCCTCCACTCCCAAGTTTGCTTCATGTTCCAAGATGGCCACATCCTTGTTCTAGTTAGTAAGAGAGAGGAAGGGATAAAGAAGGGGCCAGGAGCATATACAAGTTATCTCTAAGGCAAACTCCAACACTCATACTTACATTTTGTTGATTAGCCTTTAGTCATTGGCCATATCTCACTGTTCAGGAAATGAGAGATGCAGTGTGCATGCCTGTGTGCTAAGTCACTTCAGTTGTGTCCGAGTCTGTGTGACCCTATGGACTGTAGCCACGTAGGGTCCTCTGTCCATGGGGATTCTCCAGGCAAGAATACTGCAGTGGATTTCCATGTCCTCCTCCAGGGGGTCTTTCTGACTCAGATCAAACTCTCATCTCTTATGTCTCCTGCATTGGCAGGTGGGTTCTTTATCACTGGTGCCACCTGGGAAGCTGGAGAGATGCAATATTTAATTTTTTTTCTTTTTTTTGTAATTGAAGTATAGTTTATTTACAGTGTTGTGCTAGATTGATTCTCTTGTTTAAATTTTCTTTGTTGGAATATACTTGCTTTACAATGTTGTGTTGGTTTCTGCCGTACAGTGAAGTGAAGCAGTCATATGCATACATATATCCCCTCTCTCTTGGACCTCCCTCCTAACCTACCCCCATCCCACCCATCTAGGTCATCATAGAGCACCGAGACGTGCTGCAGTATTGAATCTTGATACTCTTAGACCTAGCTAAAAGTCCTACAACTTTGGAAAGAGGCAAGGCAGATATTAGGGAGATGAGTTAATCTCTGTCCTAGTGAATAAGGCAGAAGTGGAGTCAAGGTGGACTCCTAATTTTGGCTTTGGTCAGAGGGAGGGTTTATGATGGTGACACATTATTATAGAGAACACGTAAGGAAGGAGAGGTTTGCAAAGAAGATGAGTTCAGCTATGGGCTGAGTTGAACAATCTGTGGGATATTAGGGGAGATGTCTACTAGTCAGCTGAATATATGGATCTGGAACTAAGAAGGGGAGTCAGGGTCAGAAATATAGATTAAGGAGTTGTCATTATCTAGGTGATTATTCCAACTGTGGGAGGGGACATTGTTGCTTACCGAGTTAAGAGACTTGCAAAAGGAAGACCAAAGAAAATCCCTGATAGAGTCACCTTTAGTGTGGCGCTCATGAGGGTAATGGGTGAGAGAAGAGAAGGGCGAGATTATCTCAGAAAAGAGATTCAGTAGAGATCAGAAGAGTAAGAGGAAAATCAAGAGTGGGGAGTCACAGGGGCTGCATTAGCTATTTATCACTGTGCATCACTGTGAAAACTACAAACCTTAGTGGCTTAAAAAGAACAGTAGCCTAATAACCTTGTGACTTTGTGGGTCTGTGGAGTGGTGTTCTGTTCTTGCCTGGGTTCACTTGTGTAGTCAGCTGGTGTCTGTGGCTGGGGGTTCTGACATGCCCCCATGCACTTGTCTGGGCCTTGGTGCTGGTTGCTGGCTGCTGGCTGGGCCTCTCTCTCCACGTAATCTCTTCATACACTAGCCTACCTGGTGTCACATTTACCAGCTTTGTGACCTTGGGGCAAGTTACTTAACCTTTCTGGTTAACCATCGGTAAAGCAGGGATAATAATACCTATCATGGGGTTGTCATAAGGATGTAAGATAAGATAATGTCTAAAAAGCCCTCAGCTTTGTATAAGGATGCATTCAGTAAGGGGCAGCTATAAATATGTATTATGTACATTTGGCTGTATGTATAAAATCATATTAGATAAACATGTAAGTATATGGTCTATAAAGTACAAGCGAATATTAGACAAGATGATATTTGGCAGGTTTAAGAAAAAATTGATTGTATCCTACTAACAGAGGGAATGTGTGTGTGTGTGTGTATGCACAGGGAAGAGGAATTTTATTTTATTTTAATTTAATACTCTATTGGGTTCCACTGTCATGGTCAGAAGCTGTGTCAAGATTGGCAGCAGATTCTTATATAACTTTTTCTATTAGGAACTTTATTAATGCAGAGAGGAATTTTAATCATAAATGCTTGAGTGAATAGATATTCCTCTTTAAGAAATGAGTATTTAAATTCTGCAATCTTAAAATTTGACAGCATCTTTTTTAAAAATCTGGTAAAATAAAAGGAGAGTTAAACATATTCCTAATTGATTATTCCCACTACATACAGGTAAATGACTAAATTTTTATTTCTTCCCAAGGCAGGCCAGAGCAGTAGTTTTAAAACATATTTGCTTTTTTTCATCATTAAAATATTAAAAGAATTTTTTTTTTTGCCCTGCTGTGTACCATGTGGAACTTCCCCAACCAGAGATTGAACCTGTGCCCCTTGTAGTGGAAATGCAGAGTCTTAACCATTGGCCCACCAGGGAAATCCAATTTAAATTTTAAAATTTATTACAATTTTTCTATGTATACAAAAGTCACATTGTATGTGTGTGATATGTGAATAATAGTAAAGATTAATTAACAAGAACCCATAGTTCCCTGGTGGTCTCGTGGTTAGGATTCCAGGCGTTCACTGCTATGGCTCAGGGATTCGACCCCTGGTCAGGAACTGAGACCTCACAAGCCACGCAGAAGGGCCAAAGGAAAAAAATTAGCACTTGTGTGTCTACTACCAAGCTTAAGAAAAAAATTTAGAAGTACATAATAAATTGTGTGTATTCTTTTAGTCATTTAAAAATATATTTAAATTATATTTTAATAGTAAAATTTAGTCAAAATAGTAAAAAGTCAGGTATATTTTTTAAAAGAAGAAAATGAAGGTTTCTTTAGTATAAAAGCTCCATGTTTAGAGTTCTCCTAAAATATAATAGCAAAAAAATGCTTATGTTTTGATTTTCTATTGAAAAATAATGCTGGTCTCAAGCTTTCTACATCAAAGAGACTCATGATTACTCCCAAAATGTGTGTTTTTCCAATGATTTGTGTGTCTACTACCAAGCTTAAGAAAAAAATTTAGAAGTACATAATAAATTGTGTGTATTCTTTTAGTCATTTAAAAATATATTTAAATTATATTTTAATAGTAAAATTTAGTCAAAATAGTAAAAAGTCAGGTATATTTTTTAAAAGAAGAAAATGAAGGTTTCTTTAGTATAAAAGCTCCATGTTTAGAGTTCTCCTAAAATATAATAGCAAAAAAATGCTTATGTTTTGATTTTCTATTGAAAAATAATGCTGGTCTCAAGCTTTCTACATCAAAGAGACTCATGATTACTCCCAAAATGTGTGTTTTTCCAATGAGTCCATTTAACAAATACAGACTGAACTCTTGCCAGATGCCAGGTTTCATGCTAAGCACCAGGGAGGCAAGGTGATTAAGAGGCTCTCTGCTCAGGGAGGGGACAGTGGAGACCATAAACAGTTAAGCAGAATGGTGTAACTGGTGGACCTACAGGACTACACAGGATGAACGAGGAGCATATAATCAGTTCTGCTTGGGATGCGAGACTCGCAAAGCTGTGGGAAGCCAGGTGCTGTGCAGTAATTACCAAGTTACTTGCTTACCTCCCTCTCTAGATCACCTTCCTGTTTTACAGGGGCTAGAAGGGGAAAAGGTAGGTGTTTTGGAAGTATCTGTAGAATGAATAAATAATCTGGACCTTAAAACATCAGTAGGAATCAGGTGGAGTACATGTACAAAGAAATGTACAAAGCATGTACAAAGAAAGGCATATTTATTACTGCAGCTCACACATTTCCCTGACAGTTCAAAATAGAGCACTGTTTTTAATGCTTTAAACATTCTCTTCTCTCTCCATCATTAGGATATAGACAGCACAGATCAAGACAGATGGTGTGAATACATTATGTATCGAGGGCTGATCAGGTAAGCATAGGTGTTTGAGAGTTGTTTTTCTGAATCTGTTATTACTGTGATCTTTTGGGTCTATCCTGGAAAGAAAAACTTTATGGAAGCAATTAATTAATTTTGTTACTTTTCATAAACATTGATTTGGTTAGTTACCCAATTTAACATTTTTTTCAGAGTGTGGCCTAATGATTTAAGAAAGAGTAAATGGCTAAGCAAATCAACTTTAATTATACAAAGAGGATACTGTGTAAGCTGTTAAGCATGATAATTGTTAACTGTCAAAACATGTTGGGAATGGCACCATTTTTGACTGTATGACATGGTAGAAACAGCATGAACCCTGGGCTTGAATTCCAGCTTTGCTGACTTCTAATCATGTAATCTTGGGTAAGGTGGAGTCACTGCTATATTGTGGTGAGCTCTCTAGGTAGATTATATTTTTTAAAAAAGATTACCCCATATAAAAAGGTGAACATTATCCACATATATAAAATTCCAAAATAGTACAGCTGAAAAATCTCAAAATTCAAGCATGTAACTGTAAATCTGTTTTGAAGGCAGTGTTTCTTAAAACAAAGGGCAGTTTAATACCAAAAGAAAAAGACTGATATCTCAGATAGAAAATACTACTTCTGTTTAAATTCATATTAAAGTGGTTGCTTAATGCGGATATTAGAGTCTCTAGAAAACAGTTTATGAGATAGATTGAAATAGGTGTAAGTTCAAAATGTGAAAATTGTTAGTTGCCAAGTAACAGGGGTATTTGTAGTACCAGTGCCCATTATAACTAATCACCGGGCTCTGTTTGTACATTTGTGGCCCCAAACCTTCTCCTTAGGAGAGTGGGATGGCAATATTTTTGGACATATATATACATACATATGGCTTCCCAGGTGGCACAGTGGTAAACAATCTGCCTGCCAATGCAGGAGACTCAAGAGACATGGGTTCAATCCCTGGTTCAGGAAGATCCCCTGGAGTAGGAAATGGCAACCCACTCGAGTATTCTTGCCTGGAAAATTCCATGGACAGAGGAGCCTAGCGAACTACAGTCCATGGGGTGGCAAAGAGTTGGACGCAACTGAGTGCAATGCGCGTGGACACACACCCAGACATATAGTGACTATGACCGTGAGAGACGGGATCTTAATCTGCTCAGGTTGCCGTAACAACAATACAATAGACTGGGTGTCTTCAACAACAGAGATTAATTTTCTTATGGTTTGGGGACGAGGGAAAGGGCAGGCATGTTCTGTGATATCTCTTCCTTTTGCTGTTGTTTAGTCACTAAGTTGTGTCCAGCTCTCTGGGACCCCATAGTCTCTAGCCCACCAGGCTCCTCTGCCCATGAGATTTCCCAGGCAAGAATACCAGAGTGCGTTGCCATTTTCTTCTCCAGGGATCTTCCTGACCCAGGGACTGAACCCACATCTCTTGCATTGGCAGGTGCATTCTTTACCACTAAGCTACCAGGGAAGCCGATACTCTTCCTATAGGCACATTAAGCCTACTGGATCAGGGACCTTCCCCACCTAATTTAATTATTTCCTTAGAGGTCCAAATGTGGCTGCATAGGGCAGGGGGTGGGTTTAGGGCTTCAACATATGAATTTGGGGGGAGGAGACACAAACATTTAGTCTGTAACAGATGGGAAGGTAATTTGAAAATATCAAAATTAATGCAGTTAGGTACAACTGTTATTCAGTTTCTGTCCAGGAAACCAATTCTATAAACTTTACCTGGATCATCTAATTCAATGCCCTGCTCTCAGTAGGCACTTAGTAAATACTTACTGGACAACAATGAAAGACTCTCTGCTTTGGTAGAAGATTTAGATTGTCAGGTGCCTTATCTTCAAGGGCTTTTTGAAGGCAGAATCTATGAAATGGGTTAAACTTTGATCTTAGAGATTTGGGAAATAAATGACCTAGATTTACTAGAGAGAGTGACGTTGAATTACAGGGAACTACACAGAATTGGGACCTGAGCTTTTAGACAAATGCATTAACCTGTCAGACAGCTCAGACCCACATCTGATGCCGAGATTGTGCTTCTCCCATCTGCTGTGGTAAGCAGGCTTGCTTCTCCACCTGTTCCAGCTCTGGGTTTCTGTCTCTATTCTGGATGGAGCGACGGGTTTCAGGCGTTCCTCCCTCTGCCACTGTGGCCCAAGCCGCTGTTGGTCTTTCATCTAAACTACCTCTGTGCCCTTCTGACTGGTCTCTCTTCTTTGTTACCCTGGTGTCTCCTCACTACAGCTCTGCAAAGTGTCCCATCTCCCTCTCAGAAAAACTCTGAAGTCTGTCAGGAAGGCTTTGCATCATCTGCTACCCCAGGCAAACTCAGGCTCCCCCTATGCACTCCATTCCAGTCATTGTGGAGCTGGTTCTCAGAAAAGCCAAGTACATTTGACCTCAGGACCTTTGCATTTGCTGTTCCCATTCCCAAGAACACCCTTCCTCCAATACCCGTGTGGCTTGCTCCCTCACTTCATTCAGCTTTTTGCTCAAATGTCACTTGGTCAGAGAGGTATGCTCTGACCATTCATTACAGAATAACAGCCTTTGCCACTAGCGTTTTCTGTACTCTGTCCTCTGCTTGTCCTCCCACAGCACTTGGGTACTTATCACCATACATACATACATATATTTGTCCTCCTCAATTAGAATGGAAACTCTATGAGGGCAAGAAATTTGTTTTAGTCACTGTTTGTTTCCAGTACCTAGAACAATGCCTCCATGTAGTAGGGGCTTGACATATATTTGTTCTTTGAATAATGAACAAATGAATATATTTGTTCTGTGAATAAAAGTCAGACTGAAGCTGACTTTTAAAGAGGCAGACTCTAAATAAAATTAATTCTTGGCTGTTCATGGTTCTCCCATTTTTTCATCTGAGCTTCTGATAACTATTTGGATAACATCTACAAAGTGCTTTGAAATTCCTGGAGAACTGAAAGCTCAAAGCAAAAGCAGGATGTAAATTTTTTTCCAGACATTAAAAATGTGCAGTTTTTCAGACTTTGTCGTTCAATTGCTAAGTCATGTCTGACTTTTTGCGACCCATGGGCTGCAAGCACGCCAGGCCTCCCTGTCCTTCACCATCTCCCAGAGCTTGCTCACACTCATGCACTGAGTCAGTGATGCCATCCAACCGTTTCATCCTCTGTAGCCCACTTCTGCTCATACCCTCAATCTTTCCCAGCATCGGGGTCTTTTCCAATGAGTTGGCTCTTTGCATCAGGTGGCCAAAGTATTGAAGCTTCAGCTTTAGCATTAGCCCTTCCAATGAATATTCACAGTTGATTTCCTTTAGGATTGACTGGTTTGATCTCCTTACTGTTTAAGGGACTCTCAAGAGTCTTCTCCAGCACCACAGTTCAAAAGCATCAATTCTCTGGCAGTCCAGTTCTTTGGACCATAAAGAAGGCTGAGCACTGAAGAACTGATGCTTTCAGCCATTAAAAATCTTTTCTTTAGATGTTTAATTGTGAATGAAAATGTGCATGTGATCTTTGGATTTTTTTTTTAAGGCAAAAAAGAATTTAGGACTATGCTCCTAAATTTTGGAGGATTTTGCTCCTAAATTCTCCAGGAATTATGGAGAATTCCTGCTACTGACACAAAACAATTATGTGAGAGGCAATTTGTGTGTATAGAATATTCGTTAGTTACTATAAAAAGGTAGAGTAAGGTTGCCAATTATGTTAATTAAATCTATGTGCATGTTCCTTATTCATTTACATCATAAAAGAAATATTTTGGTAAATATTTAGAGTAATAAATCAAGTTCATTTTAGTAATATACAGAGTTAGAAACAAGAAACTGACTTATTAGTGAAGGTATTATCTGCCAGATCTCATCAGATTTCAGTATGATGATAAAATCTTTACAAACCATTTCTGTTTCTGCCACAGACTGGGTTACGCAAGAATCTCCCACGCTGAACTGAGTGACTCTGAAATTCAGGTAGCCAAATTTAGGATTCCTGATGACCCAATTAATTATAGAGACAACCAGAAAGTAGTCACAGACCATAGGGAAGTTCCGGAGAAAATTCACTTCAATCCCAGGTGAGTGAGTTCCTTTATGTGAACTAGAGCTATGAGCTCATGCATCCCCTCTAGGGACCTAAATAGTACTTCACAGTGAGCTACGGATTAGATTCTAGAGGTTTAATCACATAAGGAGCTCCTGGTAAACTTTATAACATCTCGCTTGGGCTGAAGTTATGGTCCCTGCTCTCTGAGACAGAGAAATGTGCTGAAGTCCCAGCCTCAGGCACAGACGACCACATGGTACCATACCATCACCACTGTGACAGCTAATGTTAACGTGTGCTGTGTCCCAGACCCTCTGCTAGGTGTGCCATGTGTTATCTGCAGAATCCTCATTGGATCGGTCTTCTTGTTATGCCCATTTTGGAGGTAAGGAAGCTCAGGCTGAGGAACATAGCAGAACTGCACCAGGGTTACATGGCTAGCCAGTGATAGAGCCAAAAAATGGGAAGGAAGCCTGTTGGCATCACTGGGTTGCTGTGATTCTCAGTGTTGGCTGCACTAACACTCACCTAGAGAGCTTTTAATAACTCCCTCTGTCTGGTCCCACCCCAGACCATTTCATTAGAACTTCTTGATGATACCTGGGCTTTGGGTTAAAAAAAACCTTTGCAGGTTATTCTAATGTGCAATTAAGATTGCAACTATGGAGAATGGATCATTCGTTTCTTTTACAGATATTCCACCCTGTGAAACATATTGGGTGCTGTTTAGTTTTAAATAAAGGTTATCTGAGAAACCTGTTTGCAGAAAAACATGTGATTTGCAGTAAGTACTTTGTGCTTCTCCCATGACTGGGTAATGAGAGGCAATATCTGTCTCAAAGCAGGCTCAGAATGAATCATATATTTAATACATTGTTAGTATTATTTGACATTTCTACTACTTTTACCAGTTAATAGCTATAGAAACATCTCAGACCTCATTTTGTATGGGGGAAAAAATGACATTTAGGTATTCTCTTTTTTTCCCTTGTTTCTCCTTACAACAAGACACAACTGTACGATAGTGTAGGCAGTGAATTTAAGGAGAGCTCTAGCCCAGTCTGGATTTGCTTCGGTTGCTGTATTTGACCTTGCCCTTCGTAACTGCAATGTGCTTGTGAAGAGCATGGGCCCCGGGGTGAAGCTGCCCAGTTGCGAGCCTCAGTCGTATCAGTGAACAGCTGGGCAACTGTGGACAAGTTGCTTAACCTCTCAGAACTTCAAATCTCATTTGAAAAATGGGGAAAACAGTAGTGCCTGACTCTTGAGGTTTTTTGAGCTTTGAATGACACACAAAGTTCCTAAAATAGTGCCTGGTAAATGCTTCAGAGCCAGTAGCTGCAATGGCGGCAACAATATTTGTAGCAGTAACAGTAGGAGTAAAATAGAAATCTCCTCTCCTTTTGTTGACTGGGTGAAAGCTGCTCAGTTCTGTCCGTATCATTGCGACCCCATGGACTGAATACTGCAGTAGGTAGCCTATCCCTTCTCCAGGGGATCTTCCCAACCCAGGGATTGAACCCAGGTTTCCTGCACTGCAGGTGGATTCTTTACCAGCTGAGCCACCAGGGAAGCCCAAGAATACTGCAGTGGGTAGCCTATCCTTCTCCAGCAGATCTGCCTGACCTAGGAATCGAACCGGGGTCTACTGCCTTACAGACGGATTCTTTACCAACTGAGCTATCAGGGAAGCCCTTTGTTGACTAAGGTGACTTCTTAAATGAAAGCTTAAAGATCTGGGAAGAAAAAAAAATTTTCCTGTTTCCTTATTCTCACATCAGGAGTGTTGAGAAGTCCAAATAAAGTGTTTTTGGCTAGTCACAACTGCAGATTGGTCCAAGCCAACTGTGAAAGGGTTTGATTTGCTTTCTCACTCAGTTTAATTATGAAAATAACAGAAGCATAAGTAAAAGGCCTTCTTTAAAATTTCTTATTATAAAAAATGTGTACATATGAAAATTTATAGAATAGAAATAGCCAAAGAATACCAAGTTAAAAAAATCCCATTCCTTAATTCAGCAAATAGCCATTGAGTATCATGATGTCAGTACCATGTTAGTTAGCATCAAGATGTGCAGGAAACTGGGGACAGAGTGGTGAATAAGACCACATATTTGTCCTGTGGAGCTTATGTTCTAGGGGGAAATCAGCAATTCAAAGATTATCACTGGTAATATTTTTGGATACATCTTTGCTTTTTTATATGCATATGTATCTATATATATCACACAAACATACATGTATGTGTATCTATATGGGCTTCCCTGGTGGCTCAGACTGTGAAGAATCTGCCTGCAAGGAAGGAGAAGTAGGTTTGATCTCCAGAATAAGGAAGATCCCCTGGAGAAGGGAATGGCTACCCACTCCAGTACTCTTGCCTGGATAGTTCCATGGACAGAGGAGCCTGGAGGGCTATAGTCCATGGGGTCACAGAGTCGGAAATGACTAACACTTTGACTTTTTGTGTATCTATATATCACCCAGCTTTGTAAGTTTATGAAACATACATGTGTGTATATGTTCATTCTATTTGTTATTCTAATTTTTTCATCCAAATAGTATATGATGAACTTCCTTCTATAAAAAAGCACTCTTCTGAAAATATTTTTAATGATTGCATAATATTCCATTATATGGCTATACCAAACTTAGTTAACCAATTGGGTTTTTGTACCTTTAGTCTTTCATTATTACAGAAAGTTTCCAAGGGACTCTTTACATCTTTGGGTATATCCTTGATTGCTTCCTTACTACTTGGTCTAGTTGTGGAATAGTAAAAAGGTTATGCAAAATTTTAATATCTCTTATTTTTGTTTTGTGATGACAAAGTATACAGATCTCCTATCTCCTACATTATTGAGGTTATTTGGATATTGCAATCTCTGATGAAGAAAAGGGAGTCATGACTTCCTTTCCAGTGCCTTTTGTATGTCATCATACCAACCAGAGCTATATAATTACCTAAGTATTCATTGGTAAAGTAAATCATTAATTTGTAGAACCTGAGCACTGTAGACTTCAAAGTTGCAAATGTACCAAAATAGATTTTATAGATCCATACATGTAACATGAATAACTTCCTTTCAACTGTAAAATGGATATTATTCCAACTTAGCAGGGGAGAAAATCCAGACTTATTTTTCACAAGTATTATCAGCCAATAATTCTTAAACAGTTGTGTTTGTGGACTGATCTGTAATCATGGAATGAGGACTCTGAAAGTTAAACTTAATATGCCTTTTCCAGAGGCATGAATCCTTTTTTTCCCCTCTTCATTTGCTGTTTTATAAATTAATCACACCTCTTCAGGTTTTATGATAGATAAGTAAGCCACAATAGATTATGACTGAAATTTTACATAAGAACCTAACTTCTGTATAATTTTTACTTATCAATTACTTTTTTTTTTTTTAGATTTGGATCCTACAAAGAGGGGCACCACTTTGAGAACAATCATCATTTTCATATGAGTACTCCTAAATACTTTCTATAAACCATTTAAAACAAGAATTCACTGACTGAATAGTCCTAAGGAAAAGAAAAATATTATAAGATAAGAAGAAGAGATGAACTAAAGTGGGAAGATACACACAAAAAACCCTCTCAATTTTGGAAAAATACAGTATCTACCCAGTGGGAAATTCTATCAGTATAATGTGTGTGCTAAGTTGCTTCAGTTGTGACCGACTCTTTGCAACCCCATGGACCGTAGCCCGCCAGGCTCCTCTGTCCAGGCAAGAATGCTGGAGTGGGTTGCCATGCCCTCCTCCAGGGGATCTTCTCAGCCCAGGGACTGAACCTGAATCTCTTATGTCTTCTGCAATGGCAGGCAGGTTCTTTACCACTAGCACCACCTGGAAGCCTATCAATATAACATATGTTGCTAAATACAAGCATTTTTCCAAATTGTTTGTCTTAATTTTTTAAATAAAAAAATAGAATGTGGGGTAATCTAAGAAAGTTTTACTGTGAGAGATAGAATAACAAAAATGTCTTAAGTTTTTAGTGCTTAAAAATAGGAAATGGATTTTTTTTTTAATGAGCTGGAAGGATTACTTACAAAAATCAAGCAGCCTTAAATCCCTCTTGGGACAAAGCATGGGGAAAATCTTTAAAGATTAAGTCTAATTGTTAGAAGAATACTGTATACATACAGCTGCTGAGTCAGCAGCTGCAGCATGGCTATCGCCATCCTGCCCTGAGTTATGATAGAATCGTGTCTCTACTCTGTGTTTACATCACTTCCTGGCTGTACAGGACACATTCTGTTGATGTCTCTAGTCAGGCCACACTCCATTAATGTCTCCAGTCAGGCCACCAGCTGTCAGGGAACACATCTCTGCACACAGCGGGCTCCCACAGAGAATTTTCTTTCCACCGCCAAGCAGGTGGGTGATGGGGAGAATTCAGCCCAACAGCATCATCTCCACAGGGTATAGTGATTTGAGTGTTGCCTAGGAAGGCACACATACATCTTAGAACTGGAGAGGGCCCTGTATGTTGTTTGATCTTTGGGAGAAGAGATAGAGATTATAAGAGAATTTCCAAAAGTTCTGTGTCACAACCTAAGAAGGTTCCTTGGATCTATTTAATAGAAAAGCATTGAGCACATGGCCATATGCGAAACATGATGTCGCTATGATGGTTTTAAAAATATGTCCACAAGTGATCTGGTACTTTCTTCAAAAGGTGGGACCTAATTGGCCTCTTTTTGAGGGTGGGGTAAACTTAGTGACTCACTTCTTTTCTTTAAAAAATTTTTTTTAATTGGAGGATAACTACTTTACAACGTTGTATTGGTTTCTGCCATACGTTAACAGAATCAGCCAGAGGTATAGACATGTCCACTCCCTCTTTAACCTCCCTCCCACCTCCCACCCCGTCCCACCCCTCTAGGTTGTCACAGAGCACCAGGCTGAGCTCCCTGCATGAGTACTCCTAAATACTTTCTATAAACCATTTAAAACAAGAATTCACTGACTGAATAGTCCTAAGGAAAAGAAAAATATTATAAGATAAGAAGAAGAGATGAACTAAAGTGGGAAGATACACACAAAAAACCCTCTCAATTTTGGAAAAATACAGTATCTACCCAGTGGGAAATTCTATCAGTATAATGTGTGTGCTAAGTTGCTTCAGTTGTGACCGACTCTTTGCAACCCCATGGACCGTAGCCCGCCAGGCTCCTCTGTCCAGGCAAGAATGCTGGAGTGGGTTGCCATGCCCTCCTCCAGGGGATCTTCTCAGCCCAGGGACTGAACCTGAATCTCTTATGTCTTCTGCAATGGCAGGCAGGTTCTTTACCACTAGCACCACCTGGAAGCCTATCAATATAACATATGTTGCTAAATACAAGCATTTTTCCAAATTGTTTGTCTTAATTTTTTAAATAAAAAAATAGAATGTGGGGTAATCTAAGAAAGTTTTACTGTGAGAGATAGAATAACAAAAATGTCTTAAGTTTTTAGTGCTTAAAAATAGGAAATGGATTTTTTTTTTAATGAGCTGGAAGGATTACTTACAAAAATCAAGCAGCCTTAAATCCCTCTTGGGACAAAGCATGGGGAAAATCTTTAAAGATTAAGTCTAATTGTTAGAAGAATACTGTATACATACAGCTGCTGAGTCAGCAGCTGCAGCATGGCTATCGCCATCCTGCCCTGAGTTATGATAGAATCGTGTCTCTACTCTGTGTTTACATCACTTCCTGGCTGTACAGGACACATTCTGTTGATGTCTCTAGTCAGGCCACACTCCATTAATGTCTCCAGTCAGGCCACCAGCTGTCAGGGAACACATCTCTGCACACAGCGGGCTCCCACAGAGAATTTTCTTTCCACCGCCAAGCAGGTGGGTGATGGGGAGAATTCAGCCCAACAGCATCATCTCCACAGGGTATAGTGATTTGAGTGTTGCCTAGGAAGGCACACATACATCTTAGAACTGGAGAGGGCCCTGTATGTTGTTTGATCTTTGGGAGAAGAGATAGAGATTATAAGAGAATTTCCAAAAGTTCTGTGTCACAACCTAAGAAGGTTCCTTGGATCTATTTAATAGAAAAGCATTGAGCACATGGCCATATGCGAAACATGATGTCGCTATGATGGTTTTAAAAATATGTCCACAAGTGATCTGGTACTTTCTTCAAAAGGTGGGACCTAATTGGCCTCTTTTTGAGGGTGGGGTAAACTTAGTGACTCACTTCTTTTCTTTAAAAAATTTTTTTTAATTGGAGGATAACTACTTTACAACGTTGTATTGGTTTCTGCCATACGTTAACAGAATCAGCCAGAGGTATAGACATGTCCACTCCCTCTTTAACCTCCCTCCCACCTCCCACCCCGTCCCACCCCTCTAGGTTGTCACAGAGCACCAGGCTGAGCTCCCTGCACTATACAGCAACTTTCCACTAGCTATCTTTTTACGCATGATAATGTATTTCACTGCTGCTCTCTCAATTCATCCCACCCTCTCCTACCACTGCTGTGTCCCTAAGTCTGTTCTCTATGTCTAAGACTCTATTCCTGCCCTGCAAATAGGTTTATCAGTACCATTTTTCTAGATTACATATATAAGTGTTAATATACAATGCTTGTTTTATCTCTGACTTACTTCACTCTGTATAACAGGCTGTGACTCACTTCTGATGAAGCCAGGTGCCACGTTATGAGCAGCCCTGTAGAAAGGTGGGGAGGGATCAAGGTCTCTTGCCAACAGCCATGGGAATGAGTCATCTTCCACCTCCAGCCCCAGCTAAACCTTCAAATCGTATTTCAACCCCTGTTCACAACTTGACTGTAGCTCACGAGAAACCCAAGTCCAACCACGTGGCTTAGCTGCTCCTAAATCCCTGACAGATAATAACTGTTGTTTTAAAGCCATCTGTGCTTAGGTCTTCTTCAACTTATGATAAGGTTATGTCCCAAAAAACCCATGTAAATCAAAACTGCATTTAATAATCTAACCTACCAAACATCATAACTCAGTCTATCTTAAATGTACTCAGAGTTTTAGCCTACAGTTAGCCTGGGTTCAGTTCAGTCACTCAGTTGTGTCTAACTCTTTGCAACCCCATGAAACACAGCACGCCAGACCTCCCTGTCTATCACCAACTCTCGGAGTTCACTCAGACTCACGTCCATCGAGTTCGTGATGCCATCCAGCCATCTCATCCTCGGTCGTCCCCTTCTCCTCCTGCCCCCAATCCCTCCCAGCATCAGAGTCTTTTCCAATGAGTCAGCTCTTCGCATGAGGTGGCCAAAGTACTGGAGTTTCAGCTTTAGCATCATTCCTTCCAAAGAAATCCCAGGGCTGATCTCCTTCAGAATGGACTGGTTGGATCTCCTTGCAGTCCAAGGGACTCTCAAGAGTCTTCTCCAACACCACAGTTCAAAAGCATCAATTCTTCGGTCCTCAGCTTTCTTCACAGTCCAACTCTCACATCCATACATGACCATTGGAAAAATCATAGCCTTGACTAGACGGACCTTTGTAGGCAATGTAATGTCTCTGCTTTTGAATATGCTATCTAGGTTGGTCATAACTTTTCTTCCAAGGAGTAAGCGTCTTTTAATTTCATGGCTGCAGTCACCATCTGCAGTGATTTTGGACAGTTAGCCTAGAGTTGTGCAAAATCATCTAACAATGGTTAGATTCCAGATTGAGTCTGAATGCCTGAAAACCAGGAGTGCTGAGGGCTTGAAATTGGGAGAATGGCATTGAAACATGTATAATATCATATAAGAAATGAATCACCAGTCCAGGTTCGATGCATGATACTGGATGCTTGGGGCTGGTACACTGGGATGACCCAGAGGGATGGTAGGGGGTTCAGGATGGGGAACACGTGTACACCCATGGCGGATTCATGCTGATGTATGGCAAAACCAATATAATATTGTAAAGTAATTAGCCTTCAATTAAAATAAATAAATTTAAATTAAAAAGAAAAGAAAAGAAAAGATCAGTGTCCCAGCTCAAGTAATCAGGAAGGAAGAAAAAAGGGTGAATTCCTCCTGCCTCCACATGTTGTTCTGTTTAGGCGTTTAATTGATAGGATGATGCCCACCAAACTGGAGAGGGCAATTTACTGTGCCCATGGATTCAAATGCTAATCTCATTCAGAAAATGCTCAAAGACATACCCAGAAATTATATTTAATTTGAGTACGCTGTGGCCAGTTGACATGTAAAATTAGCTATCCCACTGACATGACTTGGGTTTTTTTTTTTTTTCAATTGTGGCTTCCTGAGGCTTGTCCCAATTCTACTAAGTAGGACTTTTCACTTTAACAAGATCCATAGGTGATGTGTTCACATTAAAGATCGAAAGTCCCTGATTTTGGTGGCCCCACAAAATCTCAAAATCTGAACTGAGATGAAAGTGATTCTTGATGGCTCATGCCCCTTGACACCTGGCAAAACAAGTAAATAAAGTAAATTAAAGTACGATGAATAATCCTCTTATGAGGAAGATAACAGATCTCATGATTTCTATAAATAATTTTTTCATATACAATGTCTAGTACACAATCAAAGATGACAGAGCACATAGAAGATAAGACACTATAATCCCTGATCGGCAGAAATAACAGACAAAAGGAAACAGACTTACTGATGTGGATTCCAGCTTGTGGAGGAAGCACAAGCTGCAATCAAGACTGCCAGGAGAAATATCAATAACCTCAGATACGCAGATGACACCCTTATGGCGGGAAGCGAAGAGGAACTAAAGAGCCTCTTGATGAAAGTGAAAGAGAAGAGTAAAAAAGCTGGCTTAAAGCTCATCACTCAAAAAACTAAGATCATGGCATCTGGTCCCATCACTTCATGGCAAATCGATGGGGAAACAATGGAAACAGTGAGAAACTTTATTTTCTTGGGTTCCAAAATCACTGCAGATGGTGACTTCAGCCATGAAATTAAAAGACGCTTGCTCCTTGAAAGAAAAGCTATGACCAACCTAGACAGCATATTAAAAAGCAGAGACATTACTTTGCTGACAAAGGCTCATATAGTCAAGGCTATGGTTTTTTCCAATAGTCATGTATGGATGTGAGAGTTGTACCATAAAGAAAGCTGAGCATCGAAGAACTGATGCTTTTGAACTGTGGTGTTTTAGAAGACTCTTGAGAGTCCCTTGGACTATAAGGAGATCAAACCAGTCAATCCTAAAGGAAATCAGTCCCAAATATTCACTGGAAGGACTGATGCGGAAGCTGAAGCTTGAATACTTTGGCCACCTGATGTGAAGAGCTGACTCACTGGAAAAGACCCTGATGCTGGGAAAGATTGAAGGCAGCAGGAAAATTATACTTTTGTAAAACTATACAGAGTGACACAGCCCATTTGAAAAAGAAAAGTTCTAGGACTCAAAAATACTATAAAAATACTCTATAAAAATACACTGAAATGAAGAATTCAGTGAACTGCTTTAACATCAGAACAGACAAATATCTGAAGAGCTGGGAGATAAGTCTGAAGGCACTCAGGTTCACCAGTGGAAGGCTCCCAGGGAATAAGGATAAGGGGAAAATTCCAGCGCAACTGCTTAATATTTGCAAAGACACTATCTTTGTTCTCCATTTAAATGGACACATATTTAATCATCTCTTTATACCTTCACACCATAATGTGCTTTGTGCAAGTATACATCTTTCACTAGCTGTAACAAAAAGTTCATGGAACCCTGATAGTATGTAATCCCCCTTAACCTGATGATGATTATTCCAATGCAAGTCCAGGAATTCAGAGCACCTCTAACTAGCTCAGCCTTACAGATGCTTGCTGTTGCTGAATCCTGGGGTAAAGTAAAGGCCCTAGTGTTTTGAGTGGGGTGAGGATGTGGCTAACCACAGTTTCTCTGATGATTGAGCCCTTCGGAGAAGACTCGCCTTGGAGTAGCAGGCTAATGCTGGTTGTAAACTGGGGTGGGGACAGAGAGGGAAGGTTGCCATCCTGAGACTTAGGAGACGGCTTTGACGACTTTGATAATGTGAATGCACTTGAAATGATTGGCAAATGGGTTTAATCTGTCAATCCAGCAAAATACAATATGTTTTTAGTTCTCCTTACTTTTAGGGTTTCTGGGGAAATCTATAGACCTAGCTCCTCTTCACATCCAGCGTACTGGGTAGAGAAGGTATACACTAATAGTTAGCACTATTTCCTAGCAGAGTAAAACACTATATAAAGTTTTCTGGGTTTTTTTTCCCCTAATTTGTTTTTTTGCAATAACAGAAAATTTCTAAGGGTATCTCTGTAAACATTTTCTAACATTTCTGGCAATTTTCCACCTACATTTTTTTTTCCTTTTAAAAACTGAGCTTGCAAGCAAGACAACAAAAAAAATTTTTTTCCCCAGATTCCTTTTAAATTTAAGATGAGACTCTATTTGTTTCTTGAATAAGCCCTTAAGGGAACAAGTACAATGGATTGAGTGTTTTTGTCTTCCCCAAATTCATATGTTGAAATCATAACCCCCAATGTCATGGTATTAGAAAGTGAAGTCTTTAAGAGGTCATAAGGTCATGAAGGTGGAGCCTGCATGAAAGGAATTAGTGCCCTCATAAGAGACAAAGGAGTGTTCTCTCTCTGTTGCCTCCACCATGTGAAGATACAAGGAGAAGAAAGCCAGCTGCAAGACCAGGAAGAGGCTGTCACCATGCACTGGATCTGCTGGCACCTTGAGTTTGTACTTCCCAGTATGTGAGAAATATTTGTTTTTTAAGTCACTCAGTCCATTGTAATTTGTTATAGCATCATTAACTGACCAAGAGAACAGGTCTGATAATACAGTGACTATACAGTCTATAGATTGAAGAGGTTAGAGTCCCATGCAGGGAAAGGAAACACCCAAATCTCTCCCCCTACTTTACAGTGGACATATTCTTAACAGCCAATGTCTCCTCACTCTGGAGACTAGGCTCTCCTTTTTTCCCCGCTTTCTCTCCAACCAATTTTCTCATCTCTCATTTTATTTTTGAATTCTACTACACTTTTTAAATGATCAAATGGATTCTGAGGATAATGGAAGAGACAAGAAATAAGAAAAGTGCTGACCTGCTGTATTGTAGAGTGGTGAATTTATCTTATTTTATACAGCTGGGTCAGTAGTTATTTCAATTTCAGTGTATTTGGGAAGCATCCGATTATTTTAGCCATAGCTTCTTATGCGCTAATAATGCAGTCTCTCTCTCCCTTTCTCTCTCTCTTAGTTAGAACACTTTAATCAGTACCAAGGAACTCTGAGTTAATGCCTTGAGCTACCTCATTATGTGAGTAGTTAATAGGAGTAGTAACACAGTCAAGTTATTTCAGAGTAAAGACATTAAAGAAGACTCTAGAAGGGGAACCACCAAGTCAACCATTGATTGGTAACACAAATAAATAATCAGACAACCTTAATAGACTATAACTTTTCTCTGCACTCAGTGTGTAGGCATAAGAGGCAATTCCTAAGAGCATATGCCCCTTTCAGAATCCTGAAATGGATAATCACAGGGCTGGAAGGGAACCTAGAGATCATGTAAATTAGTTCTCTTTCTTTTCAGATGACAAAATGAATTCAGAAGCTAGGTGCCTACACAAGGACATAGCTAAATAACAGAAAAGCTGAAATAAGAACACAGTTTTCTTAACTCCCTGGTTCAACACTGTGTGTTCCATACCATATCGCCTCCTATACAATTTGGGATTGAGAGGGGAAATATTTCCAGGGTATATCCGAGCATCTGATGGACAGTCCATGCTTCTACACCATAAAAACTGATGCACCAAATTGAGTTATGTCTGTCTGTCTGCCACACATCTCTAATCACAGACGGTGACCCAGTCCTGGACTCACCACCCTACAGGGACATTCCTGACCTTCCACCTGCATCTCTGTTTCTCCTTCCTTTCCCCCTCCCCCCAGGCATCAGAATAGGGCCTGTATCACTGGTGAAGGAGATTCCTTTCCCAACCATTTTTTGGACCTCATTTCTTCCTTTCACTCTATTTATCCTGCTCTCAGCAACACCATGGAAACTCTGCTTGACACACCGCCCCCCACACACCTTACCACACTATCTTGCTGAGACACTCTGAGCAAAGGTAGTCCGCACCCACTTGCTGGCTGACTTCATCACTGATGCTTTGCCTGGCTGGCTGGTTGTCTGTTAGAAGTCTTCCCTTCCTCTCTTATTATCCTTTACTCACCTACTCCTCCAAGGTCATTCCTTTAAGAAGGCAGGGCCTTGTCTTTGTTGGAGGCTGGAGGATAGAGACTCAAGATCTCTCTTGTGGCCAAGAACATTTAGCTCCCTCTGCTCACAGCTGGGCTCCTTCTTTGAGGCAAGTGTCCACCTCTGTCTGGCTTCAGATACAGTGACTTTTTTGAAGAATTAGGCTAACACTTTACAAATATTTTGATGTATGCAGCCCTATAAGTAAAAAAAAATGAGCATATACTCTCAATATATTTACTTATAACTTCCATACATGTACTACTATTAACCCATATGTTAAATATAAATAAAACTTAATTGATCTCCAACATTTGGGGGAAAAAGAAATATAAATTGTCACAAATACTCTTTGCAGATCCTTCTTCCTTCCACCACTCCCCAGAACTGCTGAAATGGGCAGTGGATGCTCTGGGAGCCACACCTGGGATGAGTCTGTGTTCAGTAATAGTAATAATGATCACCGCCACATTTTGAGCCCTGACTATATACCAGACATGACAAGTCTTTACATAAAATGTCCTTGATTTTTTTTTTCTCCACACCATGCGGCATGTGGGATCTTAGTTCCCTGACCAGGGATCAAACCCAAGCCCCCTGCAGT
Organism: Oreotragus oreotragus; assembly: GCA_006410675.1. Classification (NCBI taxonomy): domain Eukaryota; kingdom Metazoa; phylum Chordata; class Mammalia; order Artiodactyla; family Bovidae; genus Oreotragus; species Oreotragus oreotragus. Next base: position 297,914 of record SJYX01009841.1, read on the forward strand.
GGAAGGGCAGAGTCTAAGCCATTGGACTGCCATGGAAGTCCCCCACTGAAATTCTGCAGGAGCTCGATGCGGTAGGCACACTCGATTCTCAGGTTAATGTTGAAGAACTGAGGCTTAGAGATGCTGAGGTCTGCCCAGCGTTGACACTAGCAAGAGGCAGGGCAGAATGAAAGCCAGGTCTCTCTGACTTGAGGCACACCTTAGGCACTGTGCTGTGCTGCTTCGAGGATGACAGCAAGCTTTTGAGGTCTGTGCTCTGTGCTGAGCACAGGGAGCCAGGACACAGCCTCTGCCCTCGTGAAACTGCCATCCTACTTGGAGTCTGACATCCTGGGGGCTCCCTAGATCTTACTGAAAAGAGTTTGATCAGGCTGAGTGCATGTTATGAGGCTTAAAAAAAAGTTCACAGCATAGAAATTGTATGCATGTATTTTTTTATGTATGTATGTATTTTTAAAAATTTGTAGAAATTAAACTTTAAAATGTACAATTATGCAGTATTTTAGCACATTTGGAACTCTGTTGCCTCTGAGTCTTGGAATCTTATCACTTATAGCTTTATTTCAATGGGAAAATGTACTCTATTGAAACATTCAACTTATAAGTTTTTTAATAAATTAACTTTTCATGATTTTTTCAAGAGTTTAGACTTTCCAAACAACATACTAAGACAAAGTTATCATAGCATTTAAGAAAGATCAACGAGAAGCATTAATGAAATTTTCAGATAATTAGAATACCATCTTTGAATACTCTGGTTAATTGAGATCATTGCTTCAAAATACTCTAAGGTGAATATAGTCATAGGAAAAGAAATCACTCCCCAAAATTCCTTATGAATGAAGGATATGAAATAAATAAAAGCCTGATGGCATATTCTTTTACCAGCTGGAAATAACATTAATATCCCTTACTCACAAAGCCCTCAGTTCAATTCAGTCCCTGTCGTGTCCGACTCTTTGTGACCCCGTGAATCGCAGCACGCCAGGTCTCTCTGTCCATCACCAACTCCCGGAGTTCACTCAGACTCACGTCCATCAAGTCAGTGATGCCATCTAGACATCTCATCCTCGGTCGTCCCCTTCTCCTCCTGCCCCCAATCCCTCCCAGCATCAGAGTCTTTTCCAATGAGTCCACTCTTCGCATGAGGTAGCCAAAGTACTGGAGTTTCAGCTTTAGCATCATTCCTTCCAAAGAAATCCCAGGGCTGATCTCCTTCAGAATGGATTGGTTGGGTCTCCTTGCAGTCCAAGGGACACTCAAGAGTCTTCTCCAAAAGCCCTGGATCCCATCAAAATAAAGAACTAGAAGCTAAATGTATTTCTCTTCATTTCTACCACAGATTCTGGATGGCAGTTGACTTTGCATCCCTCAACAGGAATGGCAAATGTCACAGAATTAATCATTGTAAACACCTGTGTTCAGAGACCGTGTTCTTTTATATAATATTGGCAAACATGCTGCTTTGTAGTCTGCAAACCCTTTTGCACCTGCAATTTCTTTTTGATTATAGCAGTCACCTTTTTAAGCTGATGTCCTAATAATGTATTATTGTATAATAAACTATGTCTCATGATTTTGTGGTATTGACCTAAAACAAATAGACTGCCAGATATTTCTCCGGCAAAGATAGGTTTATTCTGGATCAGCAGACAATTGCAATTTGCACTCTGTGACCACGACAAGCCACATGGAAGTCCCCACATGGCAAGGGAAGGAGATCACTTGTATAGAGGAGAAAAGGGAGTTGGGAGTGCTTAGTAAACACTCCAAGGCTGAGTCTTGCCAGGAAAGAGGAGTCTTTCTTCTTCCTGTGAGTCTCTGCTATTATCACAGGGCATGAGAGCACCCCCTTCTGGTCTCCTCACTTTAATTGTGTGAGTGCCTTAGTTGCTCAGTTCTGTCTGACTCTTTGCCACACCATGGACTGTAGCCTCCAAACTTCTCTGTCCATGGGATTTCCCAGGCAAGAATACTAGAGTGGCTTGCCATTCCCTTGTCTAGGGGATCTTCCCATTCCAGGGATCGAACTTGCGTCCCCTGCATTGCAGGCAGATTCTTTATGGTCTGAGCCAGCAGGGCAGCCCCACTTTAACTGAGGTTTATTAATTTTTTATAGTGGGTTAGAAACTTAGCCAGGACTTGGCTGGACAATCCTTCTGTCCCCTGTGGCACTGTCTGAGTCACTTGCTGGCATATGGATGGTGACTGGACTGGACCAGAGGTTCCTGGCCGGCTTTACTCATGTGACTGTATCTTGATGAGGAAAGCTGGAGAGGAGGACTCATCTGAGTCTCTTAGCTGTCCTCTCTATGTTGAGTAGGTGGACTTTATACATGGTGGCTCAGGGATCCTAAGCAAATATTCCAGGGGATAGAAAATGGAAGCTTCCAGAAGACTAAAATGTAGGCTCGGATAGAACAGTCACTTCTGCCATGTCCTATTCAGCAAAGTAGTTGCTAAATTCAAGGATAGGGGACCAGGACCCCACTTTCAATAGGAAAGGTATGGAAAAGTTATGTGAGCATCTTTAATCTGCCACAGCTAGATTTCAGGAGTTTTTCTTTGCATTTTCTAGATGAGGAAACTAATCCTCAAGCTAATTGAGTTGATTTGACCAGAAGGGCATGTCTAGGAGATGGGGAAAGTGCAACCCTGCTCACGACTGCTGATTCCAAGGCCAGTATACCTGTACTGCTGGAGACCTTGCTGGGCTCAAATACATATTTTCTGATGAACATAATATGCAACCTTTCTTCTTTCTCTTGTTGGCTTCTGAGCTTTTCAAGTATATTGGGGGAATTCAGGACTTTTGAAGACCCAGGCATGTTACCTTAAGTGCCTGCATTTCTGATGGTACATGCGCTCTCTTTTCCCACGTGACCTATTTTCTTCCTGAGGCAGGAATGAGATGAGGGCTGAGGGCAAAGGGGGAGTACTTTCTGTAAGAACTGGGGGGGTCAGGATAATTGTTGTGGTGTCAGATGCTGCTATTAGCCTAGGCTGCCAGTCCCATTATGTTGAGTTCTGAGCAAGCAAGGGGCTCCACCCATGAAAGAAGTGCCATTTAGTTGAAATGAATGGGGGTGAGAAACTAGTCAGGAAATAAACACCTGTAGTAGTCATTTCACTGACCAATAAAAATCAGTCCTTTGGAATCTGGCTTTAAATTGAGACATTAGTTAACACAAGTCAGAGCGCACATCACAGTGCTTTTCCTGCACAGTATAAATGATTTTTTTGAAAAGCACCGCCCAGTACATGACATTTGCTCTATTGCTCAGATTTGGTCATGGGAAATTCTGGGGTTTTCTCTGGTCGAAGGCACTTTGTCTTTACTAATAAGCTATGCTTTCACTTTTCTTTATTTCAAAATGTCAAAAGATGCTTCTTTGCCTTTTCCAGTGAAGCAATGGCTATACCAACCCTCTTTTTTCTTACTACAGCAGAGCCTATTGCTATATTATCCAGGATTACTTTATATTATTATGTAACATATTATCTAATTTATAGTATAGTTATATTGCTATAATAGCCTATTGCTATGGCTTCTATGACTTTTATAGGTTATTGCTGTAATAGCCTTTGGATTTAAATTTATGCACCAAGTCTTTGCAAATATCTCATCGCTCCTCTTCCAAAGTACTGAAAATTGTTTTCTTTACTGAATAGAAACCTGTCCTATTTTTTACCAAGCAGCAAAATCACTAATGAAATCTACAAAAGCACATTGGAAATGTATATCAGATGTAAGCAGGGGAAAATTACCTTCCAAGTGCTTCTGAATGTAACCATGCTGAACAGCATATTGCATACCAGTAGCTTGGGACTTCAAAGTAACAGCAAAATTAAAGTTCAATCAAAGCATCCTTCACTCGGAACATTTTTGCTTTGTGGATATCAAGTACCACATGTACTTGCTGTGGCTAGAATTTCCATAAAAGGAACAACAGGAGTGCTGGATTGCATCACCTAAAAGCAATGGTGGCTGTTATCACAAAGGGAAACAAATTAAAGCAGAGGAAAGATGATAGGAGTAGTTAGCTGGAAATGAAAGGCAGAGCGCTTGAGTGCTACCGGGGAGTATTAGCGAGGCCCTGAGCTGTGCCCATCTGATGTGTCCCTTTATCATCTCCTTTATCCACAGTGTCTGAGGCTTGGGAGATTTCTGTGATTTATGAAAGTGCCTCCAAGGCTCAGTTTGGTGTAGTGGTTTCCAAAATGAGTTCTTTCACTCCTGGGGTGCAGGGAAAATGTTAGAATTACTATTTTAAAAGATATTTATGTGTCTGAGTGTGTTGGGTCTTAGTTGAGGCACGCAGGATCTTATTTGCATCATGCAGAATCTCTCGCTGAGGTGCACAGACTCCAGCTGTGGCATGTGGACTGTCCTTGCAGCGCTCAGCCTTAGTTGCTCTTAGTTGCATGTGGGATCCTAGTTCTCTGACCAGGGATCAAAACTGAGTCCCTTGCATTGCAAGGCAGATTCTAAATCACTGGACCACCAGGGAAGTCCCTAGAATTTCTATTTTATTCCACTGTAGTTTAGTGTTTTAGAATCTTGATTTGGAGGTTATGTTTATAGCAATGCTATTGAAAATGAGGTTGATCACAGGCAGCATCGCTGTCCTTTGGGTTGTTGCTGTTCAGTTGCTCAGTTGTGTCTGACTCTCTGCGACCCCATGGACACCATGGCTCCCCTGTTCTTTACTATCTTCTAGAGTCTGCTCAAACTCATGTCCATTGAGTCGGTGATGCCATCCAGCCATCTCATCCTGTGTCGCCCCCTTCTCCTCTTGCCCTCAATCTTTCCCAGCATCAGGGGATTTTCCAGTCCCCTGGGAACCTGTTAGAAATTTAGATCCTTGGGTCTCATCGCAAACCTACTGAATCTCTGCCCCTCTGGAGCTGGGATCCCATGAACTGTGCTTCAACAAGTTCTCTAGGTGATTCTGATACCCATGAGAGTTCGAAAAGCAAACTGGTTTCTAATGTGGCTATTTATTTTAAAAATACACAGAGATGGGAGAGGCACTCAGACATATTTACTGATGGGATGCTCAAACAAAAATGTTGGAAAGCGACGCTGTGATGGAAACCTGCTGACTCAAGAGCCATATAAACTCCTCCCCACCCTTTTTTTCTCCCTATTTTGCTAATTAAACTTGGGTTGGGAAGGGTATTAAAACTTTTGCCTCTTTCACTTTCTGGATGAACTTAAACAAGTTACTCAGTCACTCTAGAAAATGAAAATAAAGTGAGATGCTTTATCTCACAGGACTGTTAAGGATAGTTAAATTAGCTTGTGTGTATCAGAAGCATGTAATGAACCTTGGGCACAAAACAGACCCTCGGTTCTTCTTTTCCTATATAGCTGTGGATGCCACAGCATCAGTAGTGTAAGTTCTTCTGTTTGCTAAATAGACCTATTAGCCCCCAAATACATGAGTATATGCACAAAAGCTAAAAAAAGAAAAAATCTCCTACAGTCTACAGACTATAACCTTGTATATTACATTTTATGATACCATGCCAATACAGACAGGTGGGGAGGGTAGCAAGTGAGTGTACTGAACATGTTTACCCTTTTCAAGTTCAGTTCAGTCGCTCAGTCGTGTCCGACTCTTTGCAACCCTATGAACTGCAGCGCACCAGGCCTCCCTGTCCGTCACCAACTTATATTACATTTTATGATACCATGCCAATACAGACAGGTGGGGAGGGTAGCAAGTGAGTGTACTGAACATGTTTACCCTTTTCAAGTTCAGTTCAGTCGCTCAGTCGTGTCCGACTCTTTGCAACCCTATGAACTGCAGCGCACCAGGCCTCCCTGTCCGTCACCAACTCCTGGAGTTCACTCAAACTCACGTCCATCGAGTCGGTGATGCCAGCCAGCCATCTCATCCTCTGTCGTCCCCTTCTCCTCCTGCCCCCAATCCCTCCCAGCATCAGAGTCTTTTCCATGAGTCAACTCTTCGCATCAGGTGGCCAAAGTACTGTAGTTTCAGCTTTAGCATCAGTCCTTCCAATGAACACCCAGGACTGATCTTCTTTAGAATGGACTGGTTGGATCTCCTTGCAGTCCAAGGGACTCTCAAGAGTCTTCTCCAACACCACAGTTCAAAAGCATCAATTCTTCAGCACTCAGCTTTCTTCACAGTCCAACTCTTGCATCCATACATGACACTGGAAAAACAATAGCCTTGACTAGATGGACCTTTGTTGGTAAAGTAATGCCTCTGCTTTTGAATATGCTATCTAGGTTGGTCATAACTTTCCTTCCAAGGAGTAAGCGTCTTTTAATTTCATGGCTGCAATCACCATCTGCAGTGATTTCAAGAGGTGTATGTAATTTTCCACGGAAACTCCAAACTGCGAAGAACAGCAGTGTCAGTGATGCTGTAGACCGTAGCAGTTCAACATCATGCTGTTGTGAGGAACAGCCAGTAAAATCCACTACTGATCATCCTCTGGAGCAGATATCCCCAACCTTCTTGGCACTAGGGACCAGTTTTGTGGAAGACAAGTTTTTCCACAGACCATGCTGGGGGTGGTTTTGGGATGATTTAAGTGCATTTCATTTATTGTGCCCTTTATTATTGTCACATCAGCTCTACCTCAGATCATCAAGCATTAGATCCTGGAGGTTGGGGACCCCTGCTCTAGAAGCAAGTAGCCTCTGACTCAAGTTGTACGTTTCAGCCTGGCAGCTAGATGCAGCCGAGTTAATTCATGAGAGATGATAAAAAGTATTAGCCAGAGTTTTTCTCAAAGAGACCCAGGAAATGCACTGAAACTTTTGTGCTCCTAAGAATCACCAGGAGAACTTGTGTAACTGGCACATTTCTGGGCCTCACTCCCCTTGACTTTTATCCTATCACTATGTGGTGAGCCTAAGAATCTGTATTGTTAACAAGCTTTCTATGTGATTCTATTTCAAGTGGTCCACACACAAGAGAATTTATATGCCCTGAATCGCAGATGTTTTAGAACTGATTAGCACTTCAGAGCTCATTTGGTGCAAGATTTCTTAACCTTTTTCCCTTCATGAGAGCCAAGACGATTGCCATTAAGATAAATGCATGACACTTTCTCATTAATATATTCACATCTGACAAAACCACAAAGGTTTGGAACAACTAAAACATGCCATAACTTATTAGCAGCAGTGATTCACAGCAGACCAAGGCATTGATAAGATTGTGTTTTACTCAATTCCCCACTGTGGAATTTTGTATTGCTGCTGCTGCTGCTAAGTCGCTTCAGTCGTGTCCGACTCTGTGCGACCCCACAGACAGCAGCCCACCAGGCTCCCCCGTCCCTGGGATTCTCCAGGCAAGAACACTGGAGTGGGTTGCCATTTCCTTCTCCAATGCATGAAAGTGAAAAGTGAAAGGGAAGTTGCTCAGTCATGTCCGACTCTCAGCGACCCCACGGACTGCAGACTACCAAGCTCCTCTGTCCATGGGATTTTCCAGGCAAGAGTGCTGGAGTGGGGTGCCACTGCCTTCTCCAGGAATTTAGCACTACCTGTCAAGAAAACTTATCAAAACACGAGGGAGACAGAGTCAGTGTTAACAAAGAGGCGACACTGCATCTACTCCTGTTTTAGAAATACCAATAATTCATTCGCACTCGAGCACTTCATTAGTAACAGATTTCCTGGTGATACAAATCACAGTGGACACACACCACTGTGGCAGCGCCTGCTAGTTGTCTTCTGCTTTCTTCTCCTCCATCCTCTGTAAGAACCTCCAAATTTTAGCTGGGCACGTGGACAGTGAGGAAAAAATGGCTATAATAGCCAACTTCTCTTGCAGTGAGGAATGACCGTGAGTCTGAGTTCTTGACAACAGGATCTAAGAGGAGAGAGTGTGTGAGACTTCCAGGCAGTGTCCTTAGAGGGAAGGCCTCTGCTCCTTTCTGTGGCCAGGAATGGGAGGTGAGCTCTAAAGAGCCACTTTGGACTATGATGGGGAAAGTATGTGTGGAGGGTGGCAGAGGAAATAAGTGAGAAGGAGCTGGAGATCTGCAGTGCTAAGAAATCCAGGCACTAGCCTTGAGAGTGACCTTAGAGCATGACATTGAGGGAGAGTCCAGATGTAGGTAAAAATGACTGTGGCTGCAATGAGGTGTTGAGGTGGATTCAGGAAGGAATGCAGTGAGGTCTCCACTTCCTGTCTTTAGTCTGCTCAGGCTGCCATAGCAAAATGTCTGGCGTAAGCAGCAGACACTTATTTCTCACCCTTCTGGAGGCTGGGATATCCAAGATCAAGATGCTAGCAGATTTGGTTCTTGGTGAGGGCCCTCTGCTGGGCTTGCAGACGGCTGACTTATCACGGTATCCTCATATGGCTATAAGGACACTAATCCCATCACAGGTCAATCTTGGGATACACGGTTCTGAATGAGCAGGTGTTAAAATAATTTGAGTTTAGATACTTTATGTTGCACATTACAGTCTGGCAGTTAATCTTTTTGTGAATCACAATACAGGGTTTTTGTTTTGTTTGTGGGGTTTTGTTTTTTTGCAAATTGTGGTTTCCATTTCTCATTACAGTATCTCACATAGTGCCCTAATGGGCACTCAATATGTTCAGTTGAATCCATTAGTAAATTAATTACTAAAAGTAAATCAAGACTAAACTAATAGTCCAAGTACACGCATCCCGAGTCACTCAGTTGTGTCCAGCTCTTTTTGACTCTGTGGACTGTAGCCCTCTCCACACTTCCCCCCCCCCCCCGCCTCGCCAGGGCCCTCTGTCCATGGGGATTATCCTAGCAAGAATATTGGAGTGGGCTGCCATTTCCTCTTCTGGGGGATATTTGCAACCCAGGGAGCAAACCCACATCTCCTGTGGTTCCTGCATTGGCAGCCGACTTCTTTACCCACTGAGCCACCTGAGCAGCTCAGTGGTCCCCGTATCTACACACAAAAGCATACAGCAGTGGTACTTAAAATAAAAACGCACATTCCTGAGGTCACCCCCTAGATAGTGTGACTAAGTAGGTCTGGATTTGGGGCCAGGTGATTCTGATACTAAAAAATCCATGCATCTTCATGCACACAGTGATAAGCAAATACAACACACCTACTAAAAAATCCATGCGTCTTCACGCACACAGTGATGAGCAAATACAACACACCTACTAAAAAATCCATGCATCTTCATGCACACAGTGATGAGCACTCAGCCGAGAATCAAAGGAAAGAGAAATAGAAGTGATATTGTCATGGTAGAGCACTTCGGATTACAGTGTCTTCATAGCTTTAGCTGTGTCACTAGGTTCTTATTAGTAATAATAAAATGCCTAAGTTTGAATGCTTTATTATGTTTTCTATTGAGGTGAAATTATCATAAGGTCAGATTAAACATTTTAGAGTGTGTTGTACAACTATCACTAGTTCTAAAACAGTTTTATTACTCAACAGTAAAATCCTGTATCCATTAAGCAGTTACTCCTCAAACCTTGTTTTGTTTTAGGTATATACCTAGGAGTGGAATTGCTGGGTCATATGACAATTCTTGGGGCCTCCCTGGTAAAGTATCTGCCTGCAGTGCAGGAGACCGGGGTTTGCTCACTGGGTTGGAAGATACCCTGGAGAAGGGAATGGCTACCTACTCCAGTATTCTTGCCTGGAGAATCCCCACGGACAGAATAGCCTGGGTGGCTACAGTCCATGGAGTCACAAGGAGTCGGACACAACTGAATAACTAACTTTATTATTTTTTTATGATAATTCTATGTTTAGATTTTTGAGGAACTTCCAAACTATTTCCTGCAGTGGCTAAACCATTTTATATCCCCACCAGAAAAAGATGAGAGCTCCAGTTTGTCCACATCCTCTTCCGCACTTTTTACTTCTTTCTTTTTTAATTATAGCTATCCTAGTGGATACAAAGTGGTATCTCATTATGGCTTTGATTTGCATTTCCCTAATTTCTAAAGGAGATCAGTCCTGGGTGTTCACTGGAAGGACTGATGCTAAAGCTGAAACTCCAATACTTTGGCCACTTTATGCGAAGAGTTGACTCATTGAAAAAGACTCTGATGCTGGGAGGGATTGGGGACAGGAGGAAAAGGGGACGACCGAGGATGAGATGGCTAAATGGCATCACTGACTCGATGGACATGAGTTTGAGTGAACTCTGGGAGTTGGTGATGGACAGGCAGGCCTCACGTGCTTCAATTCATGGGGTCACAGAGTCGGACACGACTGAGCGACTGAAGTGAACTGAATGCCTAATGATGTGGAGCATCTTTTCATTTGCTTGTTGGTCATTTGTGTATCTTATTTGGAAAAATGTCTATTTAAATTTTTTTGTCCATTTTAAAATTTGGGTGACTGTTTTTGAATTTTAAGCATTAAAAATATATATATTCTGTATATCAACTCGTTAGATATGTGAATCAAAAATATCTCTCCAATCTGTAGGCCAGGTATTTTTTTAATTTGATTAAGTTTATACTAACATAAATTTCACTCCCTTGTGTTCTGATGTGCTTTCTTGAGTGGAAAACAGGGCCACCTGCATATATACAAATATATGGTATAATATTGCCTTACTCCTGATGTTAATAAGTTTGTGGAACAAGTATATTTTAGGTGTATCATGGCAAAAAAAAAAAAAAGGCTGAAAATTGCTTTTCTAGACCAAAGGTCCAGATTCAAGAATAGGATGATGTTATTTTTGGGGGCTCCAAAATCACTGCAGATGGTGACTGCAGCCATGAAGTTAAAAGACACTTACTCCTTGGAAGAAAAGTTATGACCAACCTAGATGGTATACTCAAAAGCAGAGACATTACTTTGCTGACTAAGGTCCATCTAGTCAAGGCTATGGTTTTTCCTGTGGTC
>SJYX01009841.1:309170-323125 GCA_006410675.1 Oreotragus oreotragus
GGAAGGAATGATGCTAAAGCTGAAACTCCAGTACTTTGGCCACCTCATGGGAAGAGTTGACTCACTGGAAAAGACTCTGATGCTGGGAGGGATTGGGGGCAGGAGGAGAAGGGGACGACAGAGGATGAGATGGCTGGATGGCATCACAGACATGATGGACGTGAGTCTGAGTAACTCCGGGAGATGGTGATGAACAGGGAGGGCTGGCGTGCTGCGATTCATGGGGTTGCAAAGAGTCGGACGCGACTGAGCGACTGAACTGAACTGAACTGATACTGATTCCTGTGTACCAAAAACTGGTTCCGAGGTATGAAACAGCAGCAAGACGGAGACCAACTAACATGACATGTAGGATGTCTCCTCAGCCATGCTAAGCTCACTGTTCCTCAACTCTTGAGTCTTGAGACAGTAAAGAAAAGCAATCTAATTCTCTGATTCCTATTCCCAATGTTGGCTCATACAGCAGTCTCCGTAGAACAGAGCGCATTCAAGCATTCGAGTTTGGCTTATTAAAAGGAGACATGAATCTCAAAAAGCCTCAAATACCAGATTAAAAAGAAACCAAAACAACAAAACCAATAGCAGCAGTGGTGGCATGAACTATACCATGAAGCTGAAATGGCTCAGGCCCTGGAGTTGGAAGGGAAGGAAGAATGACTGCCCTTAATTTGAGAATAAAACGAAGACCAATGGGAAAGCAGACTTCCTGGCTCATAAAACCACAGAGGAATTCAAGTTTCCTGACACTTCTAGACAAGGCTATTACAGATATTAAGGAAAGTGAAAGGAAAGTGAAGTCGCTCAGTCGTATCTGACTCTTTGCGACCCCATGGACTGTGGCCTCCCAGGCTCCTCCGTCCATGGGATTTTCCAGGCAAGAGTACTGGAGTGGGTTGCCATTTTCTTCTCNAAAGTGAAGTCGCTCAGTCGTATCTGACTCTTTGCGACCCCATGGACTGTGGCCTCCCAGGCTCCTCCGTCCATGGGATTTTCCAGGCAAGAGTACTGGAGTGGGTTGCCATTTTCTTCTCCAGGGCTAGCACTTATTAAGCACAGAGTAAAAACCATCTTTAACATTCAACTATAGACTTTCAGGGGCCTCCCTGGTGACTCAGTGGTAAAGAATCCACCTGCCAATGCAGGAGATCTAAGACATGTGGGTTCGATCCCTGGGCTGGGAAGATCCTCTGGAGGAGGGCATGGTGACCCACTCCAGTATTGTTGTCTGAGAAATCTCATGGACAGAGAAGCCTGGTGGGCTTCAGTCCACAGGGCTGCAAAGATTTGGACATGACTGAAGCAATTTAGCATGCACACATGTGTAGACTCTCATATCTGGAATGTGCTTCATCTTAAAGGTGGCCCACTGACATGAAGCATGCAGAGACAGAATAAAGATCACTGATTCTTCCTTAGGAAATGAATTCCACTGGCTCCCCACAGGCAAACTCTAATAGACAAATCAGAGCTCTCTATCGATATAAGTATAAACGGGAGGCTGTATGCTCAGAGGCGGTAGAAACCATGGATGAACTTGGTGGGTGATGACAAAGGTACAGAAAAGCCACTGTGTCCTCTAATTCTTCACATCTTCCAGTCCTAGTGGAAACAAAGATCACCAGCAGATTAAACAACCCTGGATGGATGAAATATTTATTGAGTTTCTAAATACATGCTGGAGACAGTGCTAGAACATCAAAGACAGAGCTCTCGTTGTGAAGGTGAGGCGGCCACACAGAGTAGAGGTTTCCCAGATGGGAGGATGGGGCATGGCAGACTGAGGAGGCCTGCTGGACTTGGGAGGAAGGAGAGATGGTCCAGCTTGGCTCTGAGTCGGAACTCTCCTGACTGCAAGTGACAGAAACCTAACCTGAATTGTAAAGAGGGAATGTATGGTCAGGACAGCAATCCCTTGGAAGGGTAGGGGATCTCTCAAGATTCAGAAGCAATTGGAGTCAGGGACTAGATAGCCGTCAACACAAGGTCAGTGCACAGGCTTGTGTCTGAAAAAATTCTTCCCCCCAACTTAGTTTATCTACTGCTCACTGGAGACCCAGGTTCAATCCCTGGGTTGGGAAGATCCCCTAGAGAAGCGAATGGCAACCCACTCTAGTATTCTTGCCTGGAGAATTCCATGGACATGGCTGGTGGGTTACAGCCCATGGGGTCCCAAAGAGTTGACATGACTGAATGACTTTTCATTTTCACCATCGCCTTCATTATTCATGTGTCCAGTCACTTCCTCAAGAAAGCCTCCACTCCCCCTGCTCAGCAGCCTGACTGAATCATACCCAGAAAGCCGGCTGGAGTTATTCAAGTCTTTGGGGGTCAATTAGAAAAAAGTGACCCTTTTGAGGGGATAATGCCAGTCTATGAAGAATAGGCACATACCTATTGGCACATACCAGGCCCCATGGCTTGGTTAGGAGACTCCAGGTGGGGTTTCAGCCTTCCTCCCTCCCTCCTTGGCAGTGCAACTTCATGCCATGTACAAGCTAGCCCATCCGCTGTGGACCCTGCAGTCCTCAGCTGGTTTGGCTGGCACCTGGAGACCCCAGTCTTTCTGTTTAGCCTCTCCTCAGAGACCGCAGCCATCCTCAGTGAGGGACGACGCCATTGACCAGTCAAGGGAGAGACTGAATTGGCACTGAGAGGGAAGCTGGAAAACCTAAGAAGTGATGTGGTGCTCACATACACGAAATACAAAACCCAAACCCAAACCCTGTATTCTACTGTGTGTTCTCAGGAGACAGTTCCTTTTCTCCCTACCTACTTGTCAAAATAGCAGTTTTACTTTGCTTGCATGATTACTTAAGGAATGTCTCCCCTGCCAACTTGTAAGCTCCACAAGGATAGGAACTGGGTCTGCTTTTGCCCAACATGTGATTCCAAGGGCCCAGCAGTGTCTGGCACATGGAAAGTCCTTAATAAATAATGTTTGTTTCATGAATAAATGGATAAGCAAACAAATGAGTATGTGTTTCTTTCTCTGGGACTGGCTTTTTTTAATGAGCAGGGGGCTATGCTTGCTGGCAGCTTATAAGCCCACAGACAGAGAAGGCTGCTGCTTCTTACTTCTGATTTTTAGAATTCCAGGGAAGGATGCTAGCTGGCCCACTTGAGATCACATGTCCACTAGGAGTGGGAGCACCCAGACAGGGAATTCCTCTCCAAGCTGTTTGGTGAATGGTGGGGTGAGGAGTTCCCCAAAAGAAGAGGAGGCCCTGGCTAGCGAAAGAGGGGAAGGCTGGACAAAAACAACTCTGATGGCCCCCACACCACTGTTGACTTGCCCTGGGCCAGTCACTTGTGTCTTTGTTTCCTTACCTGTGAAATGAAGGAATGAGCTGAGCTCACCTCCGAGATCATCCAGCCCAATGTTCCATTCCCTTTTGTTCTGGTTCTGTTTCCTCCTGCCAAATTCTGTTCCAGTGCTACAGGTGTTAAGTGGAAAAAGACATGACTGTGGGCAGCCTCAGTCAAGGAAGGCTTAATGGAGGTGAGCTTTACACTTAGAGGGACAGGCAGGGGAAGGAGGGATGGCATCTCAGGGCGAGGGGCTAGCTGGGGTAGTATGTTAGGGACTGGCGTTGAGCCATTTGTTTGCCAGAAGTCTTTTTGTTTAAAGAGTAAATACCTTTGTAAGGGATACCATGTTAACTTACCTGTATTTTCTCCTGAATTAGCTTATCCAAGTACAACAAGCCACTCATCCACAAGGTTCTGAGGGAATGAGACACTGGACAGGTAAGTTTTGATAATCAAAATAGATTCCGAGTACAAGCATCTCTTGCATGTATGAATTAGGCTGATCATCGTGGCGTCGATGAATACAGCTGACCCTCGAACAGCATGGTTTGAACTATATGGGTCCATTTTTATGTGGTTTTCAATAAATATACAAAAATACACTTGTAGAACACCATGTACAAGACTTGTATTGAAGTGGACAGCCTTTCTTTATGTAGCTAGGCATAAGGTGAGTGATAGTTAATATAAAATTAATAAAGTTAGTTGTCTTCCTGTTTTATAACTCTGCTTTCAAAGAACTACATTAGTGTAAAGTATGCTTCTCTCCCTCATAACTGGAGACACTGCATATCAGTCTATCATCACAGGTAAGTGGTTTTTAAAAAATATGTTGCAATGTTTCCAATACTGTATTACGAATATGACACTATATGCCATCAAAATTTTATAATGATTCACTCACTGTGTATACGTTAGGCTGCTGCTGCCAAGTCGCTTCAGTCTTGTCCGACTCTGTGCGACCCCACAGAGGGCCTCCTACCAGGCTTCCCGGTCCCTGGGATTCTCCAGGCAAGAACACTGGAGTGGGGTACCATTGCCTTCTCCCATGTTAGGCTACTGGGAAGCAATCAAATGGATTACACAAGCTACATGGACATGAACTTGGGCAAACTCCGGGAGGCAGTGAGCGACATTGATGCCTGGTGTGTTGCAGCCCGTGAGGTCGCAAAGTCGGACACAACTTAGCGACTGAACAACAGCAGCAACAAGCTAGACTGAAGCAATCACATTGTTGCTTCTTCATTATCAACAACATGAACTTATTTTTCACATTATCTCTTCCTTTTCTGATGACTAGTGTTAGTAATACATAACATTTACAGCGCTTTCTATCATATTAGACAATATTGATGTCGATACTAACAGATGACTCATAAAGCATAAGGTTACAGTACTGATACAGTATTGTAAATAGATTTTCTCATCCTTATGATTTCCTTAATAACATTTATTTTCTCAAATTTACTTTATTGTAAGAATACAGTATATATTACATATAATGTACAGATATGTTAGTCAACGGTTTTTCAGTAAGGCTTTCGGTCAACAGTAGCCTATTAGTAATTAAGTTCTGGGGGAATCAAAAGTTGTCTGCAAACTTTTGGTGGTGCCACCCCCCCCCTCAAACAATAGTTCAAGGGACAACTGTACTTTGTATGTGTGCTGGTTGGGGGTCGGGGATAGCTTTGCTCCAGGGATGAGAGAGTGACTCAGGGAGGCAGGGAGCAAAGAAATGTCTCCCTTTCACTATGCTAAAATCCTTGAGGCGCTTATATACACAATTGGCCCTAAACCCTTCTCATGTCCATTAAGTACAATAACCTGTTGGTGTCTGTCTGTCCCCCTTCCGATTTTTCAAGCAACTCCTTAAGGATGTTGTTTAAGCTAAGCTCAGTCTTTGTCAATCTTGTTCCTGTTGGGGAACAGTGAGGTATGCCTTCACTCCCTAAGGATGGGTCTTGTTCTGAAAGTGGGCTTAGTCTGTCCAGGAGGGCCATCTACCAGTCACCACGATACAACCTCCTGGCACCCGGGAGAGAGGCTGGAAGAGGGAGAGAAGGCTTCCAAGGGGATGTGGCAAGAGGGGAATGAGTGGCGCAGTCTGGAGCGGGGTTCGGTGGCAATCCTAGAGCAGCACTGCTACTCTGGGCCCTCTCACATACCCCAACACACAGTCCTACTGCTGCACTCAGGGCTCTGTTTAACAAGAGAATAAAATTCCATACCCTAGAGCTGGGGAAACTGTGTCCCATGTCACCACTAATGATGAACGGTGAGAACACAGGACATTGCCTGGACCCCTAGAACTATACGAAGTGTGACTGCTTACCGCTTCCACATTAGAGGTCCTGAAATGTGTGTTGATGGAGGGGGAATTGGGTGAGTAAGCGAACCCCTGTAAAATGCTTTACAAAGATGCAATATAGTGTAGTGACTAAAAGTATAGATCTGAAGCCAGTCTGTGTCGGTGTAATTCTCTTGGTTCTGTCATTCACTAGCTGTATGACTCTGGGCAAGTTACTTTACCTACTTATGCCTCAGTCTCCTCACCTGTAAAATGAGTTGAACAGAAGTTTCTGCCTTGTCAGATTGTTGGGCTTTCCAGGTGGTGCTAGTGATAAAGAATCTGGCTGTCAACGTAAGAGCTGCAGGAGCCATGTGTTCAATCCCTGGGTTGGGAAGACTCCCCTGGAGGAGGGCATGGCAACCCACTCCAGTATTCATGCCTGGAAAATCCCATGGACAGAGGAGCCTGGTTAACTACAGTCCATGGGGTCGCAAAGAGTCAGACATGACTGAGCAAGTGGGATTGCTGGGAAGGTTAAATGAATCCACACAAGCACTAGAATAGTACCTGGTGCCAAGTGAGTGGTATTGCAAAACTTAAGTGTTTGCCAATGTTTATATCCTTCAGTCTACCTCCTGAAACTTGAAATGTTTCCCAAAGTTGAAGTTATGGGATTTGAACAGAGGCTTAGAACAGGCTGAAGTTGTGGTGATAGAGCTTGGTAGCCAGAGAAAGTGATTGTGAGGATGGAAGAATGGAGAATAAAATGGAAGCGGTTATAGAGGTGCAAGGCAAGACTTACAGGATAAACCCACCAGATCGTGGGGTGGGGAGTGGAGGAGGTGCGGGGCTGCTAGGAGGCCTAGAGCCCAGCTGGAGCTGATGAGAACCTGGGGTTGGGGGTGCAGGGAAGAAAGTTAAAGGACAGAGAAGGCTTGAGGCGATGGTGGGCAGGGTAGGGCCCACAGGCTGAATGTTGGTGATACAGAAAGAGCAGTTTTGACTGCAACCCAGTTTGGAACTGGAGGTGAGCAAAATGTGTAGAGACGAAATTTATTTTTGGCACCTCCTCTCCAGAGAGCCCTGCTCCTGTTACTCTGCGTTTGCTACATGCACACCGCCCTGAAATTGCTCCCCTCACCCTCCACTCCCCTTATCTGAATGCAGGCTCAGAAGTCAGCCTGCCTGAAGGAAAGCTAACAGAGAAGAACTCATCTCTCAATAACTAAATTACTGCTAGCCACGGACTGTCCCTAAGGGGCCTGGATTTTAAAAAGGAAAAACCTGTAAACTAAAATGAATTTCTCATCTAGGAATCCTTAATTTAGGGGGTGATGGGGTGGACGTAGGTAGGTTTCAGGCCTTTGACAGAGACTCATAATTCTCAGCGATTCTTAAAGGGAGTCTGAGATTCCCAAAATGTTAAGGGCATTTGCTTTAACCTATTTTGGTTAAGGCAGTGGAACAAACTAAAATGGAAGCATTCAGATTAGTTGGAAGAACATAGTTTTCAATTCCGTTAGTGGTTTGTCTGTGTGTCAAAATTCTTTCCTGTTTCTTTTTTGGAATCATAGGTTTTTGTTTTTTTTTTTCTTTAAATGCTTGGATTCATGCTTTCTTCCTACCGATATGGCTCCTGTGGTAGCTCTGACTGGGGTTCAGGTGTGACTGTCGGGAGGTGTGGGGTATCTTGAAACAGGTGTACCCAGGTTGTAGGGGCTGGAATCTGCTTAGTCACAGGTTTTTGACATCCTACATAGTCTTTTCTTTCTAAAACAGCAAGTTCATACTTCTGTAATGTGGAACCAAGGAAGTGGGCATGTCTTTTCCACAGCATCCCTCCTCCTCTTCCCTCCCCCATTTCCTCCTGCTGTCTGCAGCTCCATCCACTCTCCCAGCATGCCTCACTTTGCCATAATGAGATGCTCGGGTGCTGTGCAGCCACGACGTCTCGAGATGGATGGGGCCTCCTGTACTGCCCTGAGAGGGATGTTAAAAAGACATTGTATTCACGGAAGCGGGCTAGAAAAGGCAAGGAGAAAGAGCCTCATTTCAACAACACACAGCAGCCGTTGTCCAAGTAAAATGGGTTTTCCTTCTGTCTTATCCCCTGCTTACTGGAGTAACTAAAGCAATGCTATATTTCTGAAAGTCATTCTAAAGGTCATCCATTGTTTAGATTCTATTGGAAAATTATACCTTCTGAGATTGAATTTAATGTGACCTCATTAGGACTTGATTAGCTCAATGCGATTAAGGTGAAAACACCCCATTCAGAGAACTTGTGGTAATGAAAGAACACATTTTTATTCAAATATTCTGTTAAATCCCCAGACAGGTATGATTTCCATAAAATAAAAGGCTCTGGATAAAGTAGAAAGGAGTCGTTTTAAAGCGTCTTACAGTTGGGCTGGAGAAAAGATATTAGTTTAAAAAAAAGGCTTATTAATGCTACCCTAATTGTCACATGTCAAGAAATCTTGCAGGTTAGAAATAGTTTTTAAAAATAAATGAAATTTTCTCTACATTGAGGACAGGCAAAAAATTTTAGTGCTAAATGAAACTAAAAGCTGAAACACTGATGTCAAATCTCAGTGTAATTGAAAAATTCTTAGCTTTTCTGAGAAAAGCCTAAGATGGCTGCTTCATAAAGAAACAAGGCTCTTCTAGAATTCAAAAATACAGACTCATTTTTACTTGAAATAGTCCCAAGCATAACAATTAGCCAACTGCATCTCATAAGACTGCATCAGGTTCACACGGAAATATGTGATCCCATCACATAATTGGTGCTCAAGCATTCATTCATTCGTGTTTCCTTCTTTTATAAAATGCTTTTATATATTAGTCCTTGCTTCTCCCTTGAAGGTATTAGTCCCATTTTTATAGTTGAAGGAACTGAGGACTGTTTAATGCCTGTTCAAGAGTTTAAGTGGTAGGTAGGGTTTAAGACTTAACTCAGGCTGGCCCAAGGGCAATACTTAAGACATTTTGCCTTTGCCTCTAACATGCTGCTCAGTCATGTCTGACTCTTTGCGATCCAGTGGACAGTAGTCTGCCAGGCTCCTCTGCCCATGGAATTCTCCAGGCAAGAATACTGGAGTGGGTTGCCATTCCCTTCTCCAGGGGATCTTCCTGACCTAGGGATTGAACCTGGGTCTCCTGCATTGCAGGCAGATTCTTTAGCGTCTGAGCCACCAGGGAAGCCCTGCCTCTAGTACAGAAGATTTAAACTGTTTTATACCAGTTCCTGTGGCTCTCAGGAAAAGGCAGTAGTAGTACATCAAAGCACAAGTAAGAGAAATTATTCATTATGGAACATAACATGTGTCTCCATTCAGGCAGAATACCCTGTAACTGATGATGATCTGTTTACTCCTTTGGTGTATACGATCTTTCTATAGCCACAGGAATTTCCATTTGAACTTCCAGTATCAATTATCATTACACAAGTTTTTAAAGAATTTGAACAATGGACATTGATGTTGGGTACTCTCTTTTTATCTCTACTGTATGAAGTCTCACATGTCAGTTCAAACTAAGCTAATTTCACACTGGTGGCATGTCCTAGGTCCTAGTGAAGGATGTTCCTGAATACTAACTATATGTTTCACCATGAACTGTAGAAGGGAAGAAGGAAGCCCAGCTAATAGAAAATAGTGACTATGGAGTTAGGGACTAGATTAGATGAAAAACAAGCTTGGGATAAAAAGCTGGACACGAAGGGGGAAAAGTTTATTTTAGAATGTGTTGAGTCCTGGAGAGTGTCACATTGATCACAGCAGCTAATGTTTATTGAACATTACTCTATGCCAGGTACATTTATGTGCTTACTTGTATTTACTCATTCATGTAATCCTTACAACATTGCTATGAGGTAGGTTCTACTATTTTCACTATTTTTCAGGTAAGCAACCAACAGAATTTTAGTCCAGGCAATCTGGCTGCAGAAAG
The DNA here is from genome assembly GCA_006410675.1 of Oreotragus oreotragus. Taxonomy (NCBI): domain Eukaryota; kingdom Metazoa; phylum Chordata; class Mammalia; order Artiodactyla; family Bovidae; genus Oreotragus; species Oreotragus oreotragus. The sequence continues at coordinate 318,724 of SJYX01009841.1, forward strand.
CCTAAATTCTGCTTCAAAAAAAGATGACATAAGTGCTCTGGAGGCTAAATAATGTCCAATGTAGAGGTGGTTCCAGAAAATTCCATCTGCTAAGTGTTTTTGTATATTGGGAGACATGATATAGCCCCAGTGGAGGCTGATGAAAAAAATGGAAGGCTCTTGAATGTGCACTATTAGCCCACATGACCAGAGCATATCAATTTTATGAAGTAATCTATAGTCACTGTTACTTGCTTGTGTTTAATATCCAGTGCTCTGACCTCTAGTGTAAGAGAGGCAGGGGAAAAGGAAGCTGATGAAGGGAAAAGTGTAGAAAAGTAAGACTGAAGGCAAATGATGCTATATTTTTGGCTTGTCGATTACTCCCAGTTTTGAGGAGAGGCCGTCCTTTCTGGTGCCAATGAGGAAAATGTCTACTTCTATGCTTTTTCCTTTAACAACCATAGTCATTGGGACCTGACTATGATGCAGGTTTGAAAAATGAAACCAACATTTTTTTTATCCTAGTAGCATCTGGCAAATTGCTATTTGCAAAACTGTTCTACGTATATATGTGAAAAGCAATGTATCTTACTCTGACATACATAATTAAATTAAGAGCTGAAACTGGTTCCCAATAACACAGGCCTCAGTGGTTAGAAGGTTAATTCCAGTAGGCTGAAGAGGCTTTCCTCTCTTACTGATACAGCGTGAATGTGTGCTCAGTCAGAGAGTATTTATTACATTCAGCAGAACCTCATTAGCTACTCTGGATAAATAACCTCATTAATGACATAGCATGAAGTAGACAGATGCTTTTGAAATAAGATCAAAAGGATCAAATAGATAAGAAAGCTGTAGTAACCTGGAAATAATCTCTCTAATATTTTTCATAATATGTATCTACAAAGGCAGCTGGAGTGGCTAGATACTCTAGAAAGAGGCCAGGTTTCATACACTATTTTTGAAAATCACATTCATACCCATATTATTATATCCTTGTAAGTAAACCTCTCAGGTACGAGGGCATATACCTGCCCCCAGTATGGGAACACGACAACATAGGGAGTCTGACTTCTCAGGGGCACCATTACTCATCAGTGGCAAGTTACTGTGGCTCTTATTTGTCTGAGCAGGCCCAACTTTATTTCAGTCTGGAGGACTATGCTATTTTCCATTCTGTAACCCCAACCCTAAATGCAAGAAAAGCATGCTATAGGGGAATTTGGGGAGAAGTTTTTAAAATTTTATTAAAGAGCATTGTTGTTCTTTCTCACTCGACTTTTCCATACTAAATTTCAATCTAGGCTTAAGGTATTAAAAAAAGATGATTTACATTAAGGAGGCTTCCCTGGTGGCTCAGACAGTAAAGAAGCTGATTAAAATTAATGTTGTACAACAAATAGAAAAATTCCAATTAAATTATCATTTGAAACAAAGTAACTTGTTTTAATATTACCTTAAAGCAGTAATTGGGTGAAGCAAAATGGCAGAGACTACATTCCCAAATATCTCTACCCACCACAGTCCCAAGACTGTGGTTCTCCAAGGACATGAATATAAATGCACAGAATAACATTATTATCTCAGTAAACATCCCCACAGGAATTGAGTGATTTGGGAACACTACCAATTAGAAAAAGTAGAAATGTATTATATATTTTAAAAATTCCTTATGGAACGTCATAAAAAAGAAGGCAATATTCTAACTCTGAAGTACAGAATTTGAAGTAGACTGATAACTTTCTAATGGAAAAGGAGACTGGTTTAATCCATCTTTGGAATTTGAAGATTTGTTATTAGACAGTGTGGTTTAGGAAAAGACCTGGTTTAGGAGTTAGGATACTTGAGTTTAATGCTATTAACTAGCTGAATGGCTTTACGTTTAATTCTTTTGGACCTCAAGCCGCATATTCTTAAACGAGGAAGCTGGATTTGATCATCTGCAGGGTTCCTTGCACATCTAAAATTATATCTTACAGTCAATGTGCAGTTGACTCTGAGGAAGAGTTAATTAGTGCCTACTCTGAATGCACTGTAGTTGGTGCTGGGGATATAAAGATTAAAAACAAGCTTTCTACCATCAAAGGTTTATAATCTTGGGGATTGTTAAAACGACAGGGTAATATATGCAGAATACTATGCAGTCACTTGAGCTTCCCTGGTGGTTCAGATAGCAAAGAGTCAGCTTGCAACGATAGAGACCTGGGTTTGATCCCTGGGCTGGGAAGATCCCCTGGAGAAGAGAATGGCTACCTACTCCAGTATTCTTGCCTGGAGAATCCCACAGACAGAGGAGTCTAGTGGACTACAGTCCCTGGGGTTGCAAAGATTCGGACACAACTAAGCAACTAACATTTTCACTATGCAGTCACTTCATTATATCTGTTTTATTATTCATAAGACTTATGGGCCACAGAGGCTTAGCAGACTGTGAGCTTTTCCTCCCAATCCTCAGGCTACAGCTGACTCACTATAGACATCTGTGTAAATTACTCTCTAGATCTGTTTTTTCTTTAAAAATAATCATACGGACCCGACTGAAAGTGATGCTGGAATACAACAAAGGCTGTATATTCTGTACATTTTTATGTGCCAGAGGACAATGTTGGGTGTTGTACATTTTTATGTGCCAGAGGACAATGCTGGGTGTTGGGGCAAAGCAGCTGGCAGGTGCCTCATGTAGATTAATATATCAATATATTATTATATAGTTGGCTGCAAATAAATCATATAGCAAATGACTATCTATAACAAATTAATTTTGTTCTTATTTTAATTTAGAGGTGCCAAGTAACAAGTCCATTATTGTGCAAAAAAAATGTGTTTCGGCCCTTGAAGTATCATGATAAGCAGTAAAAAGCCATACAAATATCACATATTCAAAATATTATAAACTTGGAAGAACTATAAGTACTTCTTAGATGTGTAGAGTAAGTTGAAAACACAAATGGTATAAAGAATGCAGGAGCAGTTTCTGTGCTCAGGCTAAGGACAGACGTTCTTACTATTAGATCTGCCCCCAAAGGATGCCTCATTTCAGAGTACAGAGGTACCTACCCATCTCTGCAGGGCCCAGCCGATGCTCTGTTAGGTTAAAGGTCACCAATGAAGAGATGAGATTCTAGTCTTGTCTGAATTGAACCTGAAGTGGATAAATTCAGGTTCAATTCTGAGAATCTATGATTAGATGGAGTGATTCGTAAGTATTTGAATGATAGAAGCATGATAGATACAAAATGAGACATTAGGGATTAAGAAAGATGGAGTATATTACAAGGGGAGTGGTGTGGGATGGAGGAACTGGTTTCATCTTGTTCTTTCAAATAGGCTGTTTTTGGTTTTAATATTTATGCCCTGATTTGAAACATAAATTTCAGAACCCTGAAACTCCAAAACTTTGGCAGTATAAGTCTAAAACCAAAACGACTCACTTGTTACCAGCTGTTCATAGTGTCATCCATTCTCTAAGGCGGGAGGGTGGAATGGCCTAGCTGCAGGATGGGGCAAGGCTTCTGCACACAGGGAAGTGGTGTTTGTGTGTTGTGGCTGGGATAGGAGAGGCGGTCCTCCACTAATATCTCAAAATATTATTCCACACTCACAATAATATGGTGAGTGTGATGAGTTGGTTTGAAAGCCTTGCGAAAAACTCGTCGGAACTCTGGAAAATGGTGAGAATTCTTCACTGAGGAAACTCAAGGGTCAGAAGTCATCTAAACTAACTTCTTCCTCTGCCAAATAACAGCCAAACAACAGTTTTCTGGACCGCTTCTTGCCGTCATTGACTTAGGTTCACTTAGCTGACGCTTACTGTCCTTCAAGGGCTGGTTACCTGAGCCTTGGACTTGCTCAGGTGCCAGCCTGAGCCCGAAGCTCAGAGAGTGGCCCTTGGTTTTCTGCGTGTGGTCTGCGGGCGCACAAATGTGTATCACCGACCAAGGAGCAGTCGAAGCCTTTAGAACAGCCCATTTGTGACGAAGGAGGAGGAAATGTGTTGTCGCTGGAAAAGAAGCGCATTTCGAAAATGAGGACAGAATGGATTGTTGTGACTTGTGCAAGAAAGAATTTGTTTCTCATCAGAGGGTTTGCTGGAAATAAAGACGCGGCGATTCTTTACCAGTCTCTAGCTGCAGGAAACAGCCAGCAAGAGAAGTCCCAGTCCAACTTCGTCCCGGACTGGGCTCCCGTAGAGAGCCGCTCGGAGGCGTGAGTGACAAGCAGGAGACTCCGACGCGTCGAGTCGGCGGTTCCCCCACTCAGTGCAGCGGGAACAAGCCGCACCAACAGCTCTTCCCCTTCTCCGTTCTTTAGGAAACACTTCGCTTGCTTTGTTTCAGACGCCGACCTATCTTTCTTGGTTGGTCTACAGCTCCACCAGTCCCGCCCACCAGAGGGCGGGGCTCCAGGGTCAAGGTGGACC
>SJYX01009841.1:328547-348937 GCA_006410675.1 Oreotragus oreotragus
TTGAGCTTCAGGGTATAAGGGGGGGGGGGGCTGGGGTGGAGGGGGCGGGGGAGGTGCCCTGAGGTTGGCGCTTGCCGCGGTTACCCCTGATCGGCGGGAAGCGAGGTCAACGCTGGCGCGGGCTATGGCTGCGGGACTGGGAGGCGGGGCAGGGGAGCAGGCTGCGGGTTTTCCGCTGTGGGTGCCGGAGGGGTCGGGCCCTGGAGTCCAGGGGCGGGGCGGCGGTGGCGGGTGGGGGGTCCCTGACGGTCCGAGGATTTGGCAGTCTGTGACGCAGTTGTCTAATTTCTGATCGTCAGGTGTGGAAGCTGGTGCTTCGGGATCCGCTTCCCTGCCGGGAGGGCCGGACCACAAACCCAGCGTAGCGCCCTCGGGGCGCGACCTCTTCTAGCTTTGCGGAGAGGGCGCTTTAGGGGTTTCCTTTAGGGTCTGGCACCAGTCGCCGGGCGTGAAGGGGAAAGGCGGTCCCGCGGAATTCTGGGACTTGTAGTCCGGGCCGCGGTTGGGTTGGGTGCACGTGGGTAACTGTGGAAACGAGTCCCAGAATGCAGCGCGCCTCTCGGAGCCTCCCAGCTCCGCTAACTCGTGCTTTATTCCCCGCGGACCCTAGGGCACTCCAGGGAGGCGTTCCTGTCCCCTGGGACTTTCTCCCTGTGTCAGCGGGTGGGCGAGAACCGAGCCTAACGCAGTCCTTTCACGCTTGGGTTCTTTATCTCCAAGTTAAATATTTCCCACTTGCATTTGGTGCCCTTACTTGTAGAATAAACGCTTCGTCTTGAACCATTTAGTACATAGGTTGTGGAAAAACATTGAAGATGCGACGCAATTTAAAGCAGCGTTTAGAATAGTTTGTATTTGTGGCTTCTTGTGTGTATAAACACCAAGTTAAAAGGTTCCGTCTTAGTTAAATCTAAGAATGCGGTGGAGACACGTACAAACGTTGTGAAGATAGCATAAATTGTGTTTGCAGTTCTTGGGCCGTTTGGATTGCCAAAGGATAAGGGGACTTTTGGGGAAAAGATGGTCTTGAATTTGGTGTGTGTGCATGTACGTGTGCATGCTTAGTCTCTTCAGTCCTGTGACTCATTCTTGAGCCCGTAGACTGAAATCCGCCAGGCTCCTCTGTCCATGGGATTTCCCAGGCAAGAATACTGGAGTGCGTTGCCACTTATACTTCAGAGGATCCTCCTGACCCAGGGATCGAACTCAGGTCTCTTGCGTCTCCTGCAATGGCAGGCGTAGTCTTTATCACTGTGCCATCAATTGAGAGCTGGAGGTGGCTTAATGGAATTGCAGTGAAAATGATCTCATTTATTTAAGCCAGCGTGAAAATGTGAAGATGAGCAAAGGGAATATTTGATGTCTTCGGTTTTCAAAGAAGCATGGAAAGCAAATGAGACTAGAGGAAGGTAAACTCAGTGGAGAGAACCTTAGGTTTTCATGTGTTTTTCTTTAGTATTAGAAACCATCCTTTCAGCCTGTAGACTGCAGAAATCACATCCTTTGCCAGCGTTCCCTTTACCATTTATATGCAATGACGACTCCAAAATGTGTAATGTGGAGGGCTATCAGGTTAGCTCAGAAATGACAGAGTTTTTTAATATGATTTATAAAGTATTATGAAACCATTGGTAGCATGGTCACTAGAAGATTATTGTGATGACCTTGATGAAAATTTTACCAAGAAGCCCAAAGATTTGGAAACTATCTAGTATGGTTACAAATATATTGAACTTGAATGCTTGACTCAATGAACTCATATGGTTCATTTCATAATGGCTGAAAAATTGGGCAATGTGTGATTTTATCAGGAAAAGATTTATATCTGTTTTATATTTTACTTAAGCTTAAGGTGACATATCCAGGAACTCCTTTGTGACATGTAAATATTTAACCTGGTTATGTTTTCCTTTTTTTTTTTTTTAATGTGCATGTGTCATGAAATTTGCTCTTGTAAAGGGTGAAGTGTATGACGTTGAAAACAAGAGCTGTAACTGTCTTTAAGGTGGTGTTTTTAAAGAAAATATTAGGCCAGTCATTTTGTTCCTTTTTCTCTTTTTTCAATTTCATCCCAAAGGGCAGGTGTGCTATAGATACACATGACACTCTTCCCCAGCACTCAAACCCCAGGTTCCTATCCATTATTATCGTAGCACTTTCTGCAATGGTTTTTAGGTTCCTCTTTGATTTTTGTCCTTTGGGGAGGTTGTTTTATTTTCTTATGAGCTTAGTTATGCGTTTAAACAGATGTTTCTTAAACTTTTCCCAGAACTTTTGCGACTGTTTCAAGCAGATGGTTCCAGCTTAAGAATGGTTTGACTTTACAGTGGTGCTCAGTCAATATGCATTTGATAAAAACTGTACCTTGAATTTTGGATTTTGATCTTTTCTCAGGTTAGTGATGTATGGTATTATATTCTCCTGATGCTTGAGCGATGGCCTCGGCAACTCCCAGTCAGACATGTAATCAGGAGGGTAAACAACCAGTACAGTTATAACCATTTTGTACCCAGACCACCATCCTGTTTTTCACTTTCAGTACAGTTTTCAGTAAATTACCTGAGGGGACTTTCCAGGTGGTCCAGCAGTTAAGACTCTGCGCTCCCAATGCTGAGAGCACTGATTCCATCCCTGGTTGGGGAACTAAGATCCTGCCTGCCACATAGCATGGCAAAAAAAAAAAAAAATACCCGAGATAGTCAATATTTTGTTATCAAATAGGCTTGAAGTTTCAAGATCATCTTGCCCAGCCGTGTGTTAACCTCAGAGTCCTGAGCATGTCCAAGATGGGCAAGGCTAGGCTGTTATCTGTAGGTTGGGTTATTAAGTGTGCTTTGGCATAGCATAGTCTCAGTTAAATAGTGGGCTTACTCAGGGCATACCCCATCATAGGTAGAGAAAGATCTATAACGGGAAAATTCTCAGGTGGTTCTACCAGTAACACTGCCAGAAAAGAAAGAGCCCCTCATTTTCTCCCTTGGAAGCAAAAATGGTAACCCTCTCCAGTATTCTTGTCTGAAAAACCCCATGGACAGAGGAGCCTGGTGGGCTACAGTCCATCGGGTTGCAAAGAGTAGGACACGACTGAGCTCACATTTTCCACTTCTGAGAATTCCTGTATTTTTGTTTTTTCTCCCTCTCTTCTTGCTCCCAAGAAGTACACCTGTTAACACTTGATCACATGTTTTCAAATGTTATTTATCATTATATCCATTTCTGTTTAACTGCTCCCAGAAGCTCTTATTTATTGCTTTTTTCCTATCATATATGTTTGCATTGCTCTCATCTCAGTAGTAGAGAAGGCAATGGCAACCCACTCCAGTACTCTTGCCTGGAAAATCCCATGGGGGAAGGAGCCTGGTAGGCTGCAGTCCATGGGGTCCCTACAAGTCGGACACGACTGAGCGACATCACTTTAACTTTTCACTTTCATGCATTGGAGAAGGAAATGGCAACCCACTTCAGTGTTCTTGCCTGGAGAATCCCAGGGACAGAGGAGCCTGGTGGGCTGCCGTCTATGGGGTTGCACAGAGTCAGACACGACTGAAGCGACCTAGCAGCAGCAGCAGCAGCATCTCAGTAGTAATAGTCTTGTGTAGTCAGCAGTGTGGAAAAATCATGGTTTCAGAAACTGACCTCCTGATAACTTTTGTTGTATGATTTAGGATGCCTCTGGCAAATAAATACTCAATCAAAAGTGGCTTAAGTAATAGAGCTTATTTTTGTTCAGTAGCAAGAAGTTTAGAAATGGATGGTTCTAAGACTGGTACAGAGTCTCAGTATGTCTTTTAAGAATCTAGGCTCTTTGTATACTTTTTTCCTTTATTTTTAGTATTTTGGTTTATCAGAAGCCTTAGGCTCATTGCCTCAGGTTTGCAATGTGGTTGCTGTAGCACCAGACATCGTGCTTATGTAAGAAAAGGGTGAAAGCAGCATATTTCCTTATAGTTCTCTCCCGTACAGAGAGGAATCTTTTCTGGAAGGTCACCTTGGAGACTTTCCCTTTAGTTTCACTGGGTAGAATTGACGTCATGCCACTACTAGTTGTAAGGGAGGTGGAGAAGGTGAAAGTCTGGCATTTTTAGTTTCTGTTGTGGGTTCCAGACTTCCCTAGGGCCGAAGAAGGATGAGGAGAATGCTATGAGTTGGCAGCCTATAGTTACATCCCTGAATCAGCTACTTTGTCCAACTGTCTTTGACTTGGTCTCAATCATTTTTATCTGTTGATTTATTTTCTGCCACGTTCTAAAATGGTTAGAGGTGACTTAATAAATATAAATAAAATTCTGTCAAGAGAAAGAAAATACAGATTTACAAGCTACACATAAATGCTTGCTGTATGTTAGAAATGGGCTCTGAGCTTCCTAGTGGCCAAAATAAAGATGAAAACAAGACCAATTCATTTTTTTCATTTGGTGAATGAAACTACAGTCCATTTAATAACCCAGGCTGGAAGCTTAGACATTGCTCATCCTCTCTTTTCTTGGTTGGTAGCGAGTGCAAGCTTGCATCTCTCTTCGTATGCCTGTCCTCTCTGTTCCATACCGATTGCCATCGCCCTAGGTCTGAGCCATCCTTTCTTATAATAACCAGTAAGTATTCTTTTTGCCAGGCTCAGCCTCCTATTTATCTTCTTCGTCATCAGTTGAATATCTTTGTCCTTATGACCCCTCTACCCCAAAACCTCAAAGGCTCCCAGCTGCTTACAGATGTCTCAGAAGCTGGGGTTGAACCGGTTCTATCGTTTAAGCTTGGTTCCTTTTCTCTGAACCCTTCTCCCTCTGCTCTCAGTGCCATTTCTCTTAATTGTTCCTTTCCCCACTCTAGCAGACTCCTTCCCTCCACCAACTCTGCAAGGACTGTTGACTTTCATTCTCAGTTTTATCTTATTCAACAGTAGCTATGTGTTTACTTACTTGTCCCTTTTCCACTTAGACAATAACTCTCTCCTGAGATCTGGGACTCTGCCTTAGAATCCATGCTGTGGTCCAGTGCATTGCGTGGCTTAGGACCTCAAATATGTAATGAACTGAACTTAGATGGTCTCTTAGGTGAACTTAGATGAACTCTTGAGCAGTTAGTGAATTATCTGAAAGATTTTAATGCTTCCTCCTGCAACTCTGCTTCTGAGATGTCTTTTGTTATCTTTAGGTTTTTCTTCCGGGAATACACTTATTTTCACTTATTCATTCTCTGCCCCCTTTTTTGGACAGAGTTGTCCTATGCAAACCAATTTAAATAATATGTATTTTTAAATACATGCAGATATCAGTTTTGAAGAATGTCTGTGGCATGGAGAAGTTCTCCAGAAGGGAGTAGCACGCTGGTGATGTGTACATGTGTCCACTTCTGACCTGGTGTGTAATGGGCCGCGGTGGGGAAGGCTTGGGCAGGGCTTGGCAGGTCTGATGGTAAAGGGCCTGGAAGTGTCTGTCTCCCTTCCTATTTTGTTTTATGACCAGAGTCTGGTCCTAAGGGTTTTTTTTTAATGTTAAGAATACATTAAGCTCACCAAAGGCTTTCTTTATTTAGGAAGTAAATTGTGTTAGTTGGAGTGAGTTTTCTGAGCCTCTGACATTAATGCTGACATCTTTGTTTTTAGGTAACCAGCTTAAATTAGTCAGTAGCCTTTCCTAGCATATTCTTTTTTTAATTCTGAGATTCAGGTTAGCACAAGTACCTCTTGAGAATTATTCTTTTAAGCAGAACATGCATTTAAAGATATCTGTGGCTGGGACTTCCCTGGTGGTTCAATGGTTAAAACACCACACTTTCACTGCAGGGAGCCCAAGTTTGATCCCTGATTTGGAAACCAAGATCCTGCATGCTGTGTAGCCACAAAAAATCAAAACAAAACAAAAAAAGTACTGAAAAAAATATTGGTGGCTATCAGTTCAGTTCAGTCGCTCATTTGTGTCCAGCTCTTTGCGACACAAATGAGACTGCAGCACGCCAGGCTTCCCTGTCCATCACCAACTCAAACTCCTGTTTGAGCTTACTCAAACTCCTGTCCATCAAGTCGGTGATGCCATCCAAACACCTCACGCTCTGTCATTCCCATCTCCTCCTGCCTTCATCTTTCCCAGCATCAGGGTCTTTTCCAATGAGTCAGTTCTTCTCATCAGGTGGGCAAAGTATTGGAGTTTCTGCTTCAGCATCAGTCTTTCCAATGAATATTCAGGACTGATTTCCTTTAGGATTGAGTGCTTGGATCTCCTTGCAGTCCGAGGGACCCTCAAGAGTCTTGTCCAACACCACAGTTCAAAAGCATCATTTCTTCAGCACTCAGCTTTCTTTATAGTCCAGCTTTCACATCCGTACATGACTACTGGGAAAACCATAGCTTTGATTAGATGGACCCTTGGTNTGAGTGCTTGGATCTCCTTGCAGTCCGAGGGACCCTCAAGAGTCTTGTCCAACACCACAGTTCAAAAGCATCATTTCTTCAGCACTCAGCTTTCTTTATAGTCCAGCTTTCACATCCGTACATGACTACTGGGAAAACCATAGCTTTGATTAGATGGACCCTTGGTGGCTATAAGAGAGGCTATTATATTGGTGGTTATAAAAGAGGCTACAACTTTTGGCTTATGTTTCAAATAGAAATAAATACCGAAGTGCATTTTAAATAGAATCATATATTTTAACAATTGTTGCATGGGTGTCCAGATCTAAGGATCTTTCTCTATCATGTATTCTGGTAGACAAAGTATTTGCTGCTTTAGATTTGAATTGTTTTTGTTTTATTCTGAAGATGCTGTTAATGAGTTATTTTCAATCTAGGAAGGTAGGCTTTGTAGGTTTTGAAACTACTAATTAATATACTGGTGGTGGTGGTGGTTTAGCCGCTAAGTCATGTCCGACTCTTTGCAACCCCCATGGACTGTAGCCCACCAGACTCCTCTGTCCACGGGATGTTCCAGGCACGAATACTGGTATGAGTTGCCATTTCCTTCTCTGGAGTATCTTCCCAACCCAGGGATTGAACTTGTGTCTCCTGCATCGCAACTGAACCACCGTAAAACATTAAACAATGCGCCGAAAGACCCCCACCCTCCCCAAATCACCTGACCTCTGAGTATGATTCTTTTTAGTTCCATCTTTGAGGACTGTTTTCCTTGTGAATATTTTTTGAAAACCGTTCATTAGTTGCTGTCCGTGTCAGTAGTAGTTGCAAAGATGGCGTGTCATCCCTTTATGTCTGCGATGGCCTTTGCCAGTCTCTGGGGCCCTGGCTCTTCCTCTGATTGGGGAATTCTGTCAGAGCAGAGCTGCCCAGACACACCCGCACCAGGGTGTGCGTCTGAGACTGAAGGCAGATCCAGGTTAGGTCAGCGGCTCACTCTGCCCTCAGATGTCTCGGTTGCACAGCCGGCATGATTAGTCCTCTGGTGTTCCTGGGGACTGTGGGAACTATCTAATAACCTTAGAAAAGAAAAACTGCTGTTCTGTTCAGGTTAGCCAGCTGGTTTGTGATGCTTGCAACTAAGAATTCTAACAAATTCGACATCCAGACCTATATCACTGGTTGATACATGGCAGAGGCCGTTGTGGAGAAGAGCAGCAGTCTGCCTTCCACCTGGCCTGTACTCCGTTCAGAGTCCAGGAGCCCTGCCTTGAGGTGATCTGAAAGACTGCAGCGGGTGCTGAGGCAGTGTTCGTGGCAGGAGCTGCCTTTGTCAGTGGCCGTGCAGGACTCTGAGGCATGCAGCCACCCCACTGATCTCACTGTGTAGAGCTCTTTACTGCTGTCTTCTCTTAATCACATCTGTGTCCTCTCCCCCGCCCCCAAATTGTTGAGAGTATTGGGTATGGAAATAGTACTGGTAGAATATTTATTTTGTTTAGCCAAAAATCATATCTAATAGTCCTAATTGCTTTTTAGTTGACTTTATTGAATGTAATTAATTCTATAAAATTCTACCCATTTGATAAATACATGTGTGTGTGTAACCACCACAATAATTAAAATATGGAATGATTTTGTTATCCCTCAAAATACCTTTGTATTCCCTTGCAGTCTGTACTTCTCTACTTCCCACCACAATTTTTGGCTTTTAATATATATCAGCGTAGGCCTCCTCCATGTTATTTGATGATTTGTCATTTTGCTGTTTGTGAGGATATTACAGTGTAAAAAGATACAATAATCTCTTCTTACTGAGCTATTAAATCCAAAGAAAAACTAACAGTGCTGCATAAATTATAAATCTTTATACATAGAATTGTAAATTCTATGTGTATTTGTAAAGAATTATAAATACACATAGAATTGACTTGAATTAGTTGACTTGTTCCCTTGAAAGATTTTTCTGGTGAATGGCTTTTCTGTTCACCAAAGGCATACAGTTCTAGGATTAGTTCCTTGGATGAGATGATTTGTTTTCTGGGTCAGATCGGGAGGCAGGGAAGCAGAGTAGCAGAGTAGTTAAGTGTGGGCCCTAGAGTCAGAATATCTGGGTTCTGCCCCTGTTAGCTGTGTGACTGTGGATAAATTACTCAACTACTCTGTGTAAGTCTCAGGTTCCTCATGCATAAACCCACCTACTGTAGGGTATGGAGTTGTTCAGTCAATGGGTTTATTGAACACCTGCTGTGTACTAGGCCCCATTCTTCATCTGTCACGAAGTGTTCATTCCAGCATGGGGAAAGAGGTGGATAATAAGAGTGTGCTCTATGGTGATCAGCTCATTAGAGGAGAACCAAGCAGGAGAGGGGAGCATACCCATGCCCCATGTGTACAGGGCAGGGGAACAAGAGCAGAGGATGTTGTAGTTTACAAGGCTTGGTCAGGGAAGGCCGGAGGAGGTGGAGGGGCATTCTAGGGAGAGGGAATACAAATTCAGAGGCTCTGAGGAAGGGAGCAGACTTGTGTTTGAGGAATGGCAAACAGGCAAACTGTGCTTGGAGTGGAGTTGGGGGTTGGGCAGAGAGGAAGAGTAGGAGGCAAGACTAGGAGTGATCCCGAGAATTAAATTAGATAGAAGATAAACTGTTTAGAGAAATGCTTGGCACTTTTCTGTTTTTGTTGCTAATGATTACTGTGTAATGACAGTTTTCTTATTAGGCTTTAAAAAGAGCCCCTTGAGGGACTTCCCTGGTGGTCTAGTGGCTAAGACTCTCCCAGTGCAGGGGGCCCAGGTTCTATCCCTGGTCAGGGAACAAGAGCTGACATGCCACAATTCAAGATCCCATGTGACTCAGCTAAGACCCAAAGCAGCCAAATAAGTTAATGAAAGGAGATCGTGGAGAGGAAAAGAGGTCATAAGAAAGAAAACAGGCATTGCCTCACTTGGTCACTCACCAAACCTTTGCCGTTTTTTCTGTAGCTGGGTGCTCCTGTGACAAAGACAGATGAGCCTGGCCCTTGTATTTAAGGAGCTTCCTTCCAGTGCTTAGTGGTGGAGGCAGAGAAGTCCTGGACAGTTGAAATATGGGACAGGGGAGGTTAGATGGATGCCCAGCATGCTTGGAAACAAATAGGTAGTCATTAAAATTAGACTGCAGGGAAGTGAAGTGATGTGTTAGTCGATCAGTCATGTCCGAATCTTTGTGACCCCGTGGACTGTGTAACCTGCCAGGGTCCTCTGTCCATAGAGTTCTCCAGGCAAGGTTATTGGAGTGGTTTGCCATTCCCTTCTCCAGGGGATCTTCCAGACCCAGGAACTGAACCCTGGTCACTTGGGTTGCAGGCAGATTCTTTTAACATCTGAGTCACCAGGGAAGCCCTTCAGGGAAAGGTTAGCTATTATTGTGTAAGCTTAGCTTTTGAAGTTCTATTATGTGAAGGAAAAGATGGGTGTGTGCCTCTGGGGTGAGGTGGAAGGGTGCTTTCCAAGTAGAGGGAGCAGCCTGGCAGTAGCAAAGGAGTTGGATAAGCCAGAGCTAAGGGGAATCAGGTGGAGGGGTGGGCAGGAGCCACATGGAGAGGGCTAGAAAGAGGCTCCAGGGAGTGGAAAGGAGATGAGTGGTAAGAGCGAAATCAGAAGATGTGGGATGCAGGGAGAAAGGAGGAACAAAGTGGGGGGCAGGGGAGGAGAGGGACTGACAACATGTTTATACACAGTGATTAATCATGGGCTGTTCCAGTTGCCTTGCCTGCATTCATTCATTTAATCCTCACCCCAGCCCTTGAAGGTAGGAGTATGAAGGTACTGTTATCATCCCCATTTTACAGGTGAGGAAGCTGAGGTACAGAATGTGACCTTCTGAAGGTCACACAGCTGGTAAGTGGTGAGTTGAGATGTTAACTAAGCCATTCTGACACTGGTGTTTAGGTGCCCGCGACTGCCTGTGAAATAATGTGTGTGCTTAGTTGCGTCTGACTCTTTGGGACCCAATGGACTGTAGCCCGCCAGGCTCCTCTGTCTGTGGGATTTTCCAGGCAAGAATACTCTGAAATAATACTAAGTTATTTGTGCATTTCATTTAATCCTTTGGTAACCTGGCAGGTATACTGGAATTCTGTGTTTTGTCACTGGCCTATGAATGTTGATGGCAGAGCCTGTTGTTATGATTGTCTTTGTTTTGCATTTGATTCTTTTCTTCTTGGAATGGATCCCAGCAGGGTCTGGGATGAATTCCTTCTTTCCCACTCCTCTTCTTTCATTATTACCATTTCACAATGAAACTAGTCATTTATTTAAAAATGCATTCTAGCTGGGCAACTGATTATGGCAAAGAAGAGTATTTCCATACTTGTCACTAATGAAATAGTCATTTTTAGTCTTAAAGATTTTATTTTAAACAGACATTTGTATTATGTACCTTTTAAGCATATACTTTTTAAATATAGGAGATACCTGACATCATTGCCGAAAAGCCAGAAAACTTATAGAGCTACTAATGTTGTTTTTGTGTAACATCTGAACTGATTTCTTATCTTTTTCTGTAGTTGAGTGTGAGTTTAAGTCTTTTTCCCCTTTAAGATCTCTTTCTATAGATTCCATTCCCAAAATTAGACCACAGATTATTTGTTCTTAATTAAACAGGAAGCTTGAGGAGGAGTGTTGAACATTCAAGTCCAGACAGCTGGCTGTTGACATGAGAGTTTTAAAGTCCTGTCCCCTTGTCATTCTTCTGCCCTGTCTTTTTGATCTTCTGGGTTCTGTCTGCCTTAGTCTCTTCCATGTTGAATAATAATAATAGGGATTAAAATAATGAACCTTTGTTGGTTCACAGTATGGGCCAGTGCTGTGCTGAGTGCTTGGCACACACCCTAAGAGCCTGGTGAGGAGGGGCCTGCTGTTTGATTTAGTGAGGCTGGGTAACAGGAAGGTCCTTCAGCTAGGACACGGCAGAGCAGGGACTCTAACCCGGGGCTTTCCGAGGCCAGAGCTGTACTCTTTACTCCAAAGTGGCCTCTTCTAACGTTAGTGAGATGAAATGGATCTGTGTTCTTCAGGGGTGGGGTGGGGTGAAGCCAATGAGTCCAGGGCCCTCTGTATCTAGTCGAGGTGGGAGAGCAGCCAGTCTGGCTGTCCTGATGTGGCTGGCTCCTTTAAGATGGCTGCACCAGCAGGCGCAGGCTGTGCGGCTGGTGACGGGTGCTGGGTGGCGCGCCACCTGTCCTGGATGGGGGCTTCACCTCCCAGCCACTTTTTCAGGTCCTGGGAGAGTTAGGAGGAAAAAGCCAGAAGCGGTGGGGTGCTTGGATGGCCCTAGCTTCAGATCTTGTGTTCAGTGAAAGCTCCAAGTCACCCACGGTGACCTGGTCCCACCTCGTCAGTTTCCTCCTTCCCACGCTCCCTTTCCTGACTTTGTGTCTTGTAAGTAACAAGTATTTATCAAGGAGGAGAGTGATGTTCATGCTTTCCTCCTCACTGCCCCTTGGTTCCTTTCAGTTTGCACCTAGGTTTTTGACCTTGAACAGCTTGGATCTCGATCTTGTCTTCACACTGCGGGGGTTGCCGAGAATGGGTTGGACTCCCCTCTGGCCTGGCTGAGATTGCGAACTGGATGTGGATTGGGAATTGAAGAAAGGGTGGGGACCCACGCTCCTCTCTGGTTGTGTGTAGAGTCGCCTGGCTGCTTGAGAAGCTCTCACAAGTCCACTCCTACTTTTGTTTGATTGGCCTGGATGGGGCTCCAGCAGTGGAAGTTATTCAGACTCCCCAGGTGATTCTGATGTGCAGCCTCTGGATCAGTGTTCAGTAGCTCAGTGTGTACACGGGGTTTGGTTTGGGCTATGGTGGGGAGGGTGCCAGGGCTGCTCAGCATGCAGGTGACACCGAGTGGCACAGAGCCCCGCTCGGGTGGCTCCCGCTCTGCGCCGGGCACTGAGCTGGGCACAGTGCAGCAGGGGCTTGTGTGATCCTCGGTGTTCTTATGAGGCAGGTCCTGTTAGATCAAGAGCTTCCTGTTTCTAACAAGTTCGACAGGTGTGCGGTATGAAGCTGACCCACAAACCTGACTTTTGGTTTTTCCTAGTTTTGCGGTGTGGAAAACTCGTTTCTGATCTGTGTGTTTTAATAATTTGGCCTCAAATGTGAAAATAGGTGTTACAAGTGAGACGCATGCTTGCGCCATCTCACATAGCTCAATGACTTATCAGTTGTGTCAGTTGGTTCTAGAATACCAGTTGAAAACACTACTTTTTCTAGGGTCAAAAGTAGACTTCATTTTATGGTAGACTTTGTATTTTAAGTCATTTTGAAGTAAAACTAGTTTTTAATGAATTTTTAAACTTAAAAGTGCATTTTGTAATTTTTTAAAATCACATATGCTACGTATATTTGTACTCATATTATAGATCCACCCTGACTTGTAATCTGACCCACTCTATGCTCTCTGGCTTCTGTAACCTTCTAGGGTACGAAGCAAGTTGAATCTCAGTGTTTTAAATGTGCTCCAATCTCATCATTGTTAAGCCCAAACTCAATACCCACTCTGTCCTTTCTCTTTCTCTTCATGGTAAGACTTCTGCAACAAGTTGTTTATGCCTGATGATAGACTGATCCCTCACCTGTTGCTCCAACCATGCCTCATTTCATTCTTCACCACAGTTATAGAGTAACTTGCACATTGCTCAATCCAGTGGCTACTCTTTTTTTTAAGTTTATTTATTTATTTGGCTGCACCGGGTCTTAGTTGCAGCATTCAGGATTTAGTTCCCTGCCCCGGGATCCAATCCAGGTCCTCTGCATTGGGAGCTCAGAGTCCTGACCACCAGGGAAGTCCCCAGTGGGTACTTTAGAAGCATTTTTTCCCCTGTTTATTGGTCATGTGCTGCTGCTGCTGCTAAGTCGCTTCAGTTGTGTCTGACTCTGTGCAACCCCATAGACAGCTTGTGCTTTTCTAGGTATTGGGATAAAATGGTGAACAAAGCAAAAGAAAATGCCTGTCATCATGGAGCTTGGGCTTCAGGGAGTGTGACAAAAGATAAAGATGTAAATATATATAAAATATAATGTCTGGGTCACAAAGGACCTCATATCTTATGATTCTATTGATAGAAAATGTATAGAGGCAAACTGTAGTGTTAGTGGTTGCCTGATGATGTAGTGGTGAGGGGAAAAATGAGGAGTGATTGCTGATGGGGTGATAAAAATGTTGATAAATAACATTGTGATGGTTGTGCAGCTGTGAATATACTAAAAAGCATTGACTTGTGTACTTTAGATGGATCCGTTGTATGGTGTATGATTTCTGTTTCAATAAAGCTTTTTAAAAAAGGTCAAAAAATGAAGGTGTAAACCCTAACCTGGTAGCTCAGCTGGTAACTCTGATGAGGATGGAGGTGCTGGTTTGGATAGGGAAGTCAGGGGAGGGAGGCCTCTGGATGAGGTGACGTCTGAACAGACATTTCAGTGATGTCAACATCAGGCCAGTGACAACAGAGATGGGAAAGAGGAGGAGGGTATAGTAAATAAAATAGACCCTGAGCCAGGAGTTCATTTGAGTTGTCAGGAAGAGTGTGGCTGGAATGGAGAGAGCAGGATAATGAAATGGGATGACTTAGGTCAGATCATGTAGAGCCTTGCCCAGACTTATTGGAGTTTTTCCTTTCGTGCGGCAGTCACAGATCCAAAATCTCGTGATTACAACCTTACGTTGTTACTTGTCACTTGTAGGACCCCCTTGGCAGGGGTCTCTTTTCCCCTCAGTGACATTTATATCCTCAGTGTACCCGAAACCTGTAGGAAAATGGGCTCCTGTTTCTAGAAGGAAAAAGAAAGAAAGTGAAAGTCACTCAGTCGTGTCCGACACTTTGTGACCCCATGAACTGTAGCCGGCCAGGCTCCTCTGTGGAATTCTCCAGGCCAGAATACTGGAGTGGGTGGCCATTCCCTTCTCCAAGGGATCTTCCCGACCTAGGGGTTGAACCCAGGTCTTCCACATAGCTGGTGGATTCTTTACCAGCTGAGCTACCAGGGAAGCTCTCTAGAAGAAAGGGCAAGACCTAAACAGTGAATCTTAGTTACATACACTATTACATACTTTTCCCACATCACTGAGTAAAACTCAGGTTTCGGGAGGGTGGGCCATGTAACCAGTGGCGTGGAGCACCCCTCAGCCGTCCCTGTGGAACCGCCTTTACAGAGGCCCAGCCCTGCACCGCTGCATCTTGCTCTTGTGCTGTTCCAGAAACATGTAGGATGAGTGCTGATTTTGATAACCTTTAATTTTGTTTCACTTTTTTGGCAATGACATGGTAATGACCCCATGTTCTGTCCTCCACCTCCACCCCCAAAGCCCTTACTGGTTTAGTTCATCATTTTCATTGTCCTCAGCATGCATTAACCCACTCCAGTGTTCTTGCCTGGAGAATCCCAGGGACGGTGGAGCCTGGTGGGCTGCCATCTGTGGGGTCGCACAGAGTCAGACACGACTGAAGTGACTTACAGCAGCAGCAGCAGCAGCATGCATTTATCAGTACATATGTGTGCATAGTGCTATATTAAAAATTTTGTACCTGAGAGCATTGCTTACTGATGGACCAGCTGGAGTTTAGCTAATAATAAAATACTTTTGTGAATTCTTAGTGACAAGAAGAAAGAGGTGTATTTGAAATAGAAATAACATGGATGTTATGTCTTTTCTGCACCATCTTTTTTTTTTTTTTTAAGTTGGTAGATTGTTTTTATTTCACCGGTTTTATTATCTTTTTATTTAATATTAAGGTCTCTGACTTTGTGAGAACTGATTGTTGACTACTAATTGACAGCTTTGGTGGGACATGCTGCTGCTTTTTACTCCGTGATGCTCCCGTCGGAAATAAGTCACAACGAAGGAGGGGCTTTGGAATGAGTTCTCCCTAGCTTGGCCACAGTTCCCTGACTCTGCTTGTGCTAGTTTTCACAGCTCAGGGAGAATTTTGGGGACTTGGACAAAACGATGTGAGCTTCGCTCACAGCTCCTGAAAGCAGTCTTGTTGGTTTTCCTCCTAGTGCAATCACGTTTTATATAGAGGTGAGTTCTAAAGTCCATATCTAAGGTGAAAATCACCAGTATTAAAAATATCACTGGAGGGATTTCCCTGGTGGTCCAGCGGCTGGGACTTAGTACTCCCAATACAGGAGGCGCAGGTTTGATCCCTGGTCAGGAAACTAGATCCCGCATGCTACAGCTAAGACCTTGAGCCGTCAAATAAATTAATAAAAATATACAAAAAAAAAAATCTCTGGGAATACTTTCAGAAGGTGCCCCCTCATTGCAGATTGTCTCTAGCACAGCGGTGTTTTCCTCCAGTATTAGGACAGGTCACCAACTCTTCTTCAGCTGAGCACCAGTTGAAGCAGCTGGCTTATGTTTAGGGACTGTGTTTTATGAAAAATACATCTCCTAAATACTTGGCTCATATACAGTGTTCTGAGATGCATGTGGAGACTGAGCGGACCCAGCGACTGTAAGAGTCCTGTTGCCTGTCTCCCTGTCATTAAGTAGAGGCCTCAGGGCAGTTACTAAGACAGTTGACTTTTCTTCTCTCTCCCTCTTCTTTTTGCCAAGCTGTTGCCATGAATTGGTGTGAGTTAAATGTGGGTGTCCTGCAGTCCCGTTGTACTCTCCACTCTTGCTGCCACAGACCACCTGAAGGCCCTAATCATTTCCCACCTTGCTCGTTACCAGCAGCCTTCATGAAACACCACTCTGAATCCAGGCCACACTTGCCATCGAGCAGTCTTCCTAAAAAAGGCTGATTTAAACACTCCTATGGCACCCAGGCTCATAGCAGTGCTTCCAGCATTCTGCTGTGCAGAATTAACTACTCTCTGGATGCTGGGAGCGTAACTTGGTCTGGTGAAATTTCGTTCAGATCTCGTGCCATAGTCGTTTTGTCGTTTTCATGTGAAACAGCTGTGCATGAGTTACCTTTGAGTAGGAATGCTGGAGCGTGCCATGTTTATTTGTTGCATTTGCATACCCTCCGTCGGCCCAGTGGAAATACTCGTCCTTAGATTAACCTCTTAAACAGGGTTCAGAGCCACCCTTTTTCTGTCCTGCCCTGCCTTTGAGTCTCTTTTGTTACCATGCTGCTTCTCACATGTGAAGATCTAGAGACGTGAATGCCCTGAAATACCAAAGCATACTGAATTTAAGTCTTGATGCCTTTGTCCCTACAATCATTTATTCCTTGAGTATTTATTGAGCACCTGATGTGTGCCAGGTATTGCTTTTGGTACTAGGGATATAGCAGTGGACAAGAGCAGGTTCTGGCCTTCGTGAAGCTTATATTCTAATGCTAGAGGAGGATGGCGCCCAAATATGACATAAAGTCTGGTGGTACTAATGCCATAAAGAGAAGTGAAGCATGGTAATGGGATAGTGAAGAATGGGTCCTGTTTGTTGGGTCTGGCAAGGTTCTGTAAGAAGGTGATATTTCACTGGCAACCTGATGAAGTGTGAGAGCAAGCCCTGTCATTATTAGAGGAAAGAGGGCTCAGTGCAGAGAGAACAGTGTGTTCAAAGGCCCTGAGGTAAGTACTCACATGATAGCAGGAAGCTCTCTGTGACCAGGAAGAGTGAGTGAGGGGAAGACAGGAAAGAGATGAGATTGGGTAGAAGAGGCAGAGAACGTGCGGGGCCCTGAGGCTGTAACTTCTCTTTAGCCTTGAGTGCCTTTCCCTTCTATCTGTAACTTCTGAGCTTGGAATTAATTTTAATTTGTTCCACATGGTAGCTAGTTGCCCTCTGCTTGCTGAATAATTATCTCTTCCCTATTGATTTGAAATACCATTTAATCGTATTAATTCTATGTGCTTATACATACATGGAACCATACAGACATGCCTAAACAGGTTTATTAGCTCTCTTCCAGTGATTTGTCTTACTGCTCATATACCATATTTTATAGCACTGTATCTCTGCACCAGGCCTTGGCAAACTACAGCTCATGGTCCAAACCAGGCCCACCACCTCGTGTCTAGGAATAAAGTTTTATTGGCGCACAGCCACACTCATTTGCTTGTGTATTGTTTATGGCTGCTTTTGAGCTCCAGTGGCAAAGTAGCTGCAGCAGAGATGGTCCACAAAGCCTGAAATAACTTAAGATCTGGCGCTCTGGCAGAGAGTTTACCAACCTCTGCTTTATATTGTGTATGGTCTGATAGGGCCTGTTCTTCATTCTTTGTTTTCAGCAATTTCTTGGCAAGTCAAGTGTGTTTGTTCTTTTCAGGTGAACTTTGGAATCAGTCTGCTAAGCTTGCCTGACTCCCTTCCCTTTCCCTCACCTCTTTTTTGGGATGGGGAAGTGGGAAGCAGGGAGAATAGGAGTTTGATTGCGTTTAGTTTTGTAGTTCAGTACAGGGTGAAGTGATCGTCTTACAATACCGGGTCTTTCCATTCCAGGAATACATCTCTGCGTCTGTAAACTTCTGTTGTTTCCTCCCTGGAATGTTGCACATTTAAGTTTATTCCTACCTGTACTATCACTTTTTGTTGCTATTATAATTGAGATCACCTGCCAGGTATATTTAATAAGTGATTATTTATGGCATAAAAGAAGGGTTTGAATTATTATGTATTTCAGTTGTTTCTGACTCTCTTACCGAAGTAAACTTCTGTTAGGACTGTTAATTCTTAAAGTTGATTCTTTTGGTTGATGATGGTCATTGTCTGAACTTACCAGTTTTTGTTGTATTACTCATGTCTCTCTATATTGTGGGATTCCGTATACAAAGGGTAGTTTGGAGGAAGTGAATTTTGGCCCTCTCAGTGGCATTCACTTTTTTCTGTTATATAGGTCACAACAAGTGATAATTATTTAAAAAAAACCAAAACAACCCCCCTAAACTCCCAGAAAACTTTATGCCACATCAGGATTTGTTGATCATTTTAAAGAATACTCAGAAGATAATTTAGGCAAGCCGTTTATCAAGCATGCTGTATTTTTCTGCAGAGCCATTTGTCACTTTTAATACAGAATGTTAGGTTTGCATGTCACACATGAAAGTCTAACCCAGTGATAGTGGAGAGCCTTTTGATCATGGACTAAAGTTGACTTAACTGAGCATTTAGCCTTTAGAATTGATATAGGAGCCAGAGGAGATTTTATGAGTCAGTTAGTGCTTTCCTGAATGCGCTTCTGTAAAGCATGCGATCTTCACCCTTAATATCTATTCCTTAAGGATATGAAATCTATTTTAGATTTCAGGGTCTGTTACTTGTCCTGAGCAGTGAACAGATGAACCATGAATTCAATAGTGTTAACCTTTGTGGATTTATCTTTTAATGCCATTTTCGTCTTTTTTTTCCCCCTGATTTTGTGTCTACTCCTTAGCTTTTTACTTTGATGAAACTAAAGAAAAACTGTTCTGTTCATGCTGCTGGTTCCTTTTCTTTTTCCTTTTTTTTTGATGAGGTGATGATGAGGTGGTTATGATAGTAGACACTGGATATGGAAATAGAGACTTGCTGACATATATTATGTGACTTGTGAAATGAACCTTGTTACTTGCATCGTCTGTAAAGTGAAACTTCATGTAAAGAACCTTAAATGCTCTTGTATATTTTTTTCCACTGCTGAGATATTCTTCCACCATCCTTATAAAATCAGTTGGTGGTATATGAATGTAGACATACCATCATAGGCTGTAGAGATATATCAGGCCGTATGCCTCTGTTACAGAGGCAGCTGCAGCTTTGAGATCTTTGATGTGGGGCTTGACTTGGATCTACAGAAGCAGAAACCATTGTAGGTGGTTGGTGTGGAAAATGGTATAATCTAGCAGTGATAATATCTTTTATTGGGCACTCACTGTGATCCACACATTACTCTGACTCTCTGCCCCATCCAGGCATTGCAGTCTCATTCACAACTGAGGACATTGAAATTTAGGTTAAATAACTGCTGGATCTGAGATTCAAACTAATTGTTAGACTCCAGAGTCAGGTTGTAAAGCTCAGAGTGTTATTTTGGCAGAAACTGTGTGTGCGTGCATGTGTGTGTGTGTGTGTGTGTGTGTGTAAAGACGGATTTAGCAATTTTAATTTGTTTAGATTCTCCTGTGTGAATTTTGGCAGTTGAATCAGCAGGTCTGGAGACCTTATTGCTTTGGTGATCTTTGGCAGACTCCTATTTATCCTCAGTGAAGACAGAATCTAGATCCTTAAGTTTTCTGGTTTTTTTTTTTTGCAAGTCCAGAAGTTTAATTTATATATCAAGATATTACTGTAGTGTATTGTTTGTCTTCCAAATTTTAAATTGAGAGAGTACAAAAAGGGAGCTTAGGCCTTGGTCATAGATGCCAGGGGAGGGGGGTGGGGTAAGATTAAGTTCCCCAAAGCCTTTTCTACTGCTCCTAGCTTTAGAGCCTCCTACCTAGGTTTATGAAATAGAAATGTAAGTATATAAATACACACACATGTGTATATATATATATATTCAAACACCCCAAATATTTTAAAATCTTTTTCTGTGCAGTTGCACTAATTAAGATGGAAAATCAAGATCTGCACATATTTATATCATCATTTACCTTAAATATGGCTCAACCATTCAGATGCTAAATAATTGACACTTGTCTGTATTTGAGGTCCTTCTCTGGTTGTCTTTCAGCCAAGCACTCTGATTCTTTGGCCCATTCTCAGTGGCTGTGTGTGTGGTGTCAGGCCAGGGGCTGCCGTTGGTCAGGCCAGCGCGTGCACGTGTACATGTACACTTATAGCCCGTGCTCCTGACAGTGGTGTGTGTATGTCAGGGACTCTGCTGCCTGCTGGCCCCTCTGCCCTCCAGGCCAGCCCAGACCTGGATTCCTGGCACAATTTAGAAGAGAAAAGTGAAGCTTTCTAAATACTGGCAGACAGGTCAGCTTGCTTTCCAGCCCAGAGAGTCCAGCTCAGCAGAGACAATTTGTGTTGTAGTGTTGGCTCCTTGCATCTGACATGCATCCTAAATAAATATTCCAGGAAAGGGTGATTTTTTCTCTCTCTTTCTTTTTTTTTTTTTTTTT
>SJYX01009841.1:349069-406595 GCA_006410675.1 Oreotragus oreotragus
TTTTTTTTTTTTTTTTTATCAGAATGGCATAACTTGGAAAGTTACAGTATCTTTTCAAGGTTACTTTCAGACTAACGTTTACTAATCGTTATGATAGTAAAGAAAAGGAACTAATGTAAATCTTGATGTTTTATGAAACTGCTTCTATTGATGCTTATTCAAATATGAAAATAGCCATCGACTTTTAACTCGTATTCATATAACCCACTATATAGGCAAGCATACTTTTTATGAAAAGCATTTGAAATTGGAGATTCAGAAGCCGAACATAGAGGCTTATGTTGTGCGGTGTTGTGTGGTAGAGCAGCTTGACTTTTGTCTTTTGTGGGTGATTTAGTGTGAGTCCTGAAGTTGTTAGAGATGGCGGGTGGAGACAGTCTTTGATTCTCTGTGAGTGCGAGTTCTGCCTCTGTGTTACTGGCTCTGTGGCGCATTTTACTGTTGCAGTGCCAGGAACTATAGACTCCATCCCAGGGCCTTGGCCTCTCAAGACAGACCACTTTCAGGCCAGCTCTTTGATATATCTGTATTTGTTAAACAGGAGGGGGAGGGACTTAGATTCCATTTCTGCTCTATGTTGTGTAAGAGTCAACAAGATACGTATATTGTAAGAAATGTCAAGTGATTGAGATGCTTTCCTGTTTATTTTCTTGCCAGGAGCTTGTATTGTGCTAGTAATTCTGGGAGGAGAAAGAGAAAGTGAATATGGTTCATTTGAGATCTGTCGTCTATTTGTATTACTTAATTTGCCAGCATCAGTGATATTTTTCTATTAAGTTTAAGTTCATTGCTGATAAACTGTTATAACTACTGAAGTATTTTTGTTTTGCCTTACAATTCACATGAAAATTTCATGAACTGTATTTTAACATTTGGTTGGGAATTTAGTTTTATTGTCAGACTATTTCTAGCAGATAGATTGGTAGTTGCATGTTGTATCTTATTTAATAAGTATCAAATATAATGGCGATAGTATTCAATTGTATCAAAACATTTATTTCCACTTTTGAGCTTTATTTTTTAATAGTCTTTTTACAGTATGGGAAATAAATGACACTGAATTTTCCCCTTTTTCTTTTAAAGACTTTCAGCTGAACTCTCATCTCTCAACACTGGCAAATATTCATAAGATCTACCACACCCTTAATAAGCTAGTAAGTCAATTTTTTAAAGACAAAACTACCAGCTGTTCAGTTGTTTTAAGTGTATTTGATAAGAATTTAGATTATGGATATTAAGATACCAGCTGTTTATGAAAATACTGAATTTTAAAACTTGTTGTATGCTGTGTGATTTCTTGGTAATAATGAAAATATTTCTTGCAGAATCTAACAGAAGACGTTGGCCAAGACGATCACCAAACAGGTATCTATAAATGCTATCCCTACTTAATTTTCAGTAAACTTTCTAATAGTTATGAAGGAGAAATACTAGCCAAGACCGCTCCATGTTATTATAATACATCCCATTAGCAAGTTGTTCCTTGGTTGAGGATCTTTCTCAGGGTATATAGAGGCAGCATGCCACAACTCCTTCCCAAGAGGAAATCTGTTCTAGGGCTCCGGTTTATAATGGAGTATTTCAGTTCCTTTAACGGGGTTGGGGGTTCTCCCCAGTGGTTTGAAGATAATCATTCCTTTACTAAAGTATTTCAGCTTATACTAAAAAGTAGTGCACTTTGAAAGGTTTTCCATAAATGCTTGTTGACTTGAGATATAAAATGAGTTGATAGGGAGATAGGAGTATATCTGTGTGTTTTGTTTGAGTCCTGAGGATTTATGGGGTTCCCTGGTAGCTCAGACAGTAAAGAATCTGCCTGCAGTGTGAGGAACCTGGTTTCGATCCCTAGGTGGGAAGGATCTCCTGGAGAAGGGAATGGCAACCCACTCCAGTGTTCTTGCCTGGAAAATCCCATGGATAGAGGAGCCTGGAGGGGTACAGTCCATGGGGCTGCGAAAGAGTCGGACACAGCTGAGCAACTAACACTTTCTTTCACTTTGAGGATTTATGACTGGGAAAATTGAAAGTGGATTATTGTAAACAATTCTCTAGCCCTTTGGTTCTCCAACTCTAGCTGGCATTATAATCATGGTGGAGGGAGGGGCTAGTTTCAACGGGTTGCTCGGCTCCACCTCCAGAGCTCTGGGGTAGGGCCCTATCATAATTTGCATTTCTGACCAGCTCCCATGTGATCCTGATGGAGCTGGTCTGGAGATCACACTTTGAGAACCACTTCTCTAAACCGTGATAATCACAGAGTTCAGAAACTTGCACTTGATCTATAGTTATGATAACTTCCAGTGAAAGTTATTAAAATATATTTTAAAGTTTTTGAAAGTTACCACAGTAATATATGAACACATGCTTGTTAGAGAATTGTTAGAGAGCTGTTAGCTTGTTAGAGAATAGCACAAAAACAAATGAAGGAAAAAGCCATAACCCTCCTTTAGTATGCTGTTTTAATACTTGTTCTTTCAGGTATTTTTGTATCTGCATATGTTTTTATAGTAGTAGAGTAGTGTTTTGTTGTTGTTTTTTTTTTAGCATTGGTGAGCTCATACTGTATATACTATATAGCATCTTTTTTTTTTCTCATTTACTTTTTTTATTAAAAAAATTACTTTGGAGGTTGTTGGGATTTAGAACTCCCTACCCTTCTCCTCCAGATTGGTTCAGGATCAGTTGAAAACTAGGCATAATAAGATGGATATTGAACTAACAGTTGTGTAGGAAAACACAGCTTAGATAACAGCAGAAATGCAGAAGCTTTTCAGTATTTCACCTTAATTAGACAGCCTTACACACAATCACTGCCATAGGCAGTAGAGCACTGCACACCTGGCCCACCTCTAACCACCCTCCCCCCTCATTTATAGCAGTGGAGGGTAGCAGCTTCTGCTGGCAAGCTGGGCTGAAAGGGAGTCCAGAAGGGGCTGGGCCCCTCTGCTCAGTGACCCCTGCCCCCCATTACATTCCTCCTTCCAGGGAAAGGAGTGAGAGAAGGGGAGTTGTGTTTTAGAAGGCCAGGCCACAGAGGGTCCCTTCACCTGCTCTTTCTGTTTTAGTAAACATAGGTCATTACAGTCAAAAACGGTTTCCTTAATAATTTTAAAAGCAGTGTATGCACATGATTTTAAAAGAAGTGTCAAAAAGGTGTAAAAAAGCAAAGGTTGCCATCCAGTTTTATGAGTGCCAGCTCCTACCCCTCGCTAGTACTACACCCTTGACTCTCCAGAGATAACTCTTAAATTCCTGTATTTGTTTCCCAAATGATGACAAGGATATATTTTCCCCTAAATACAAGTATACATTTATATATGCCTTTTGTTTTTGTCACTCAGTGTATCCTGGAGATCTTTTTATAGCACATTTATGAAGCTTTATTTTTAATGACTGCATGATTTTCTGTCTTGAGAATGTATCATAATGTTTTTCTGTTGATGCATACTTAAGTGTGTTTAACTTTTAGCTACCAATAATGCTGAATATAATTTTCAGGGCCAGTTCTAACAGTTAAGAAAAAGCACATTTCTGTTTTCTTAGTCTGGAAAAATACATTGGTAGGCACTGGAGATTTTTTAAACTTGATAGCTAGTTGTTTTGATTTTTTAAAACTGAATTTTGTGTTGGTAGAGTCTTTTGGCTATCTTTCCCTCGGCTACGGTAATGAAACATCTATAGATGTCCATCAGGAGATGAATGGATAAGAAAGCTGTGGTACATATACACAATGGAGTATTACTCGGCCATTAAAAAGAATACATTTGAATCAGTTCTAATGAGGTGGATGAAACTGGAGTCGATTATACAGAGTGAAGTAAGCCAGAAAGAAAAACACCAATACAGTATACTAATGCATATATATGGAATTTAGAAAGATGGTAACGATAACCCTGTATGTGAGACAGCAAAAGAGACACAGATATATAGAACAGTCTTTTGGACTCTGTGGGAGAGGGAGACGGTGGGATGATTTGGGAGAATGGTGACATTGAAACATGTATAATATCATATAAGAAACGAATCGCCAGTCTAGGTTCGATGCAGGATACAGGATGCTTGGGGCTGGTACACTGGGATGACCCAGAGGGATGGTATGGGGAGGGGCATGGGAGGGGGGTTCAGGATTGGGAATACATGTACATCTGTGGCGGATTCATGTTGCTGTATGGCAAAACCAATACAATATTGTAAAGTAAAAATAAAAATAGGCATAAGAAAAAAAATGAAACATCTGAGTTTTGCCCCTTGTACATTATTTAGTTAATGTTGAACTTCGGATTTAAGTAAGTATTGTTACTATAGTAATATCACATTTAAATATTTAACCTGAATGTGGCAGTTTAATAACTGGGGGCTCTCATTCAGGAATACTGAAGTGGATAGTGTGCTTGGCCTCATACCTCCTCTTTTGCCCTTGGGGGCAGTGGGTATGTCTGATGTTTGGTATATGACTTGCTGGTGCAGTGCCTGGTACCTTGTCAATGTCAATTAGCATTAGTAATTTCTTAGAGTAGTCCATTTCATTAACATTTCCCCATCTGGTTATAGCATCACTTGTGATTATCATGTCTGACAGAGCGTACTTGAAAAATTAAACAACATAAAATCTGTAACGTTTGGAAATCTGAGAAAGTTAGTCACTGTAGTGCTTCTTTGAATCTCTTTGTTCAGTGGTAGACTGAGCAATTTCTCTACCAACTGAATATGAGAGAGTGAAACCAAGTGCAAGAGGCCAGTGTCTTTCTCCTCTCTTTCTCTTAATACTTTTCTTCGGTTCTTTCAGTCTTCCTGCCACCAAAGAAAGAAGAAAGAGGAGAGAGCGTGTACATTAATATTGGAGAAATAGCCCAAAATAGTGAGTGTGAATTTAAAAAGCCAGAGAGGACCAACAGTAATAATAATAGTGAAGGAGGATGATAGATATTGGAAGTTGTATTGTTTAGAGAGAAAGGAAAGGGAATTTTTTGGTTTTTAATAGCAGGATAAAAATTGCACATTTGGGCACTAATAGTTTTTACTCAAGCAAGTAAGTAGTTCACTGATGTGTTCAAGAAAATGAAATAAAATATTTTGATACTGATAAGATGTCTTAAAATACAACCTGTTTATCAACTTTGGAGGAGGAAATGGCAACCCACTCCAGTATTGCCTGAAAAATTCCAAGGACAGAGGAGCCTGATGGGCTACAGTCAGTGGGGTTGCAAAGAGTCGGACACGACTGAGCACACTTGCATTTATCAACTTAAATGACTGTACCTTTGTGACACTGTTCTGTGAAAAAGCTATATAAAAATGATGGAAGTGGCAGAATGAACATGCAAAATGTTACTAAGTGAGTCAAGGCTATATGATACAAACTCAATGAAAATTTGATAGTGAGATTTTGGAACAAGCATTTATACTAAGTTTGGAAAAATCAGAAAAAGATATCTAATTGTATAGAGCTCTTATTTGAGGATGAAACTGGGCGCACAATTTAGTATGTCATAGGAGAATTAATTCCTGAACAGGACCTCTTTTTTAACTTGAGGCCCACAAGCAAAATGATTAAATTTTAAAAAGTAGCGGAGTAGCTACTTAGATACCATTTATTAGGAATAACATACTTAGTTAAATTATTATGAAAACAGCCAGCTGCATAGGCATTAAAAGGCTTTGTGGTTTGATCCAGGTGAACTCAATTTGCTGTTTAAAATTGATTTTTCTGGAACCAACCATTAGATATGTTTAAAATGTTGCAATATTTCTAATTGTTTAATGTAAGAAGAAGAGCTGCATTCATTGACTGATTTATTTGAAAATATGGTCAGTTAATAGACTAATTTATTTGTTCTCCTTAAACACTGAACCAAAAAGAAATGAACCTGAACTCACTCATAACCTATAGTTAAAAAATGGAAACAATTTCTGTTTCTTCCTAAGGATCATACAGGCACTTCAGCATCAAAGGTGTTTCTAATGAGGGGAGGGTTTCAGAGTCACTGTCCATCTAATGGAGAGATGTTGCAGACCGAACACCGGAATGTCTGTCGCTGTAATGTGAAGGAGCCTGAATCATAGTTTGGGACTACTGGTTGAGATTATCCATCCCTTCGTCTTCCTACTTCTTTCAGTTCAGTTCAGTTCAGTCGCTCAGTCGTGTCCGACTCTTTGCGACCCCATGATTTGCAGCACGCCAGGCCATATCTGAGGTTATTGATAGTTCTCCCGGCAATCTTGATTCCAGCTTGTGTTTCTTCCATTCCAGCGTTTGGCCTTGCCTTTTTCATAAGTACCTGCCAAACGTTTCTAAGGAGATTTAGATGGATTCCTAAAATCTTTTTCTTTCCTCTTTTTTCTTTGTTGTTGTTCAGTTGCTCATTCGTGTCTGACTCTTTTTTACTACATGGACTGCAGCACACCAGGCTTCCCTGTCCTTCATGATCTGAAGTTTGCTCAAATTCATGTCCACTGAGTCAATGACGCATGATTGACAAACATTGGAAACTTGTAACTGATCATTTTCCCCCCAGAAGGCTGTAATATGATTGGAAGAAAAACCAGAGTATTAACTCTGATCATTTCAAATGAATTTGTGAGTTAGTTAGCTTTTATTTGTTAATTATTTATTTAATAGGAACTTTTAGGAGCTCTACTTACTGGCCAGTTTTCTTATATGTTGAATTGGGGTGGTAATAATACCTCTCAGATTTGTGATGATAACTTTGAAAGTGCTTTGTAGTTATTAATTGAGAACTTCAGCCTTAATATTTTGCCTCTTGACCTATAATAGCAGATTATTTGTACCTAAGTGGATACTTGTAGCAGGTTAAAATAGCTAAAGCTTCTTTAAAACAGATAAACATTCCATAAGATTCTTGTTTATATTATTTGCTTGCTAAATTTTCAGTGTA
Organism: Oreotragus oreotragus; assembly: GCA_006410675.1. Classification (NCBI taxonomy): domain Eukaryota; kingdom Metazoa; phylum Chordata; class Mammalia; order Artiodactyla; family Bovidae; genus Oreotragus; species Oreotragus oreotragus. The sequence continues at coordinate 355,966 of SJYX01009841.1, forward strand.
AAAATAAGTGTAATTCGGGTAGATTAAGTGATTCAAGTCCTGAGGCAATAAAGTCTAAATTTAATGATACAGATAAATACAAATTTGTGAAACATTCATTTGGGTTTAAGTGTCTTGATTTTAAGAAGCAAACATTCTCAAATATTTGTGTTTAAAAAAAAAAATCCTACCTGCCAAGATACTTGAGTCAAGTGCTTGTCTTAACTGATAAATGGGGGGAAAATTCTGAAATGGTGGTGTATTACCTATTCATAGGTGTTTCAAATCTCTGGAAATGTACTGACGTCTTGAAGTTGATTTACAAATGTTTTAGGAATACATTTATTTAACAAATATGTCTTGAGAGTGTACTATAGGATATATATATATATATACCTTATTACTGTATAATGATACTGTATTAGCTGCTGTGTCTGCACAGGTGAACCAGACAGAACCCTGCAAACCAAGGTGTACTTTTGTGCATGGACTTAAAAATCTTGAGTTGTTGCTTTTGCTTGGGTAGGATCCCTGAAGCCCTCGTGGGGGTTTGGGCTACCACACCTTGAGTTGTACGTGCTCTATAAGTTTTTGTTGACTTGGTTCATGTCACCGAATTATTTTAGGTCAACTTGTTTTCCTCAGCATTAAACACTTGCTTTTGAGTTAGCCAGAAACTTAAGTCATTGAGTTCCAGGATTCTGCCTATAGAGCTGTGCTGTGTCGTCCTCTGTGACTTCTCTGGGATGTGAGTTGGACACATTCTTCCTGTGAGGTGGAGGTGAGAGGGTTGAGGAGCCAGTGGGTGCCTGAGCTGTAGCAGGCGCTGGGACTGAACAGACGCTATTTCATTGTGAAGGATGGCCCCCGATAGTCACTTAGTTATGCCGATGACTAGAGCAGAGACATCTGAACAGGGGCCACGTGAATAAATAAAAGCACAAAATGCCAAATTTGAGATGCTTTGGGGCTAAAGTGTGAATACGTTTTATGCCAGGAAAAGTGATTTGTGAAACTTTAACAGAAAGCATTCATTAGTAAGAAAAAAAGAAAGTTGAAAAAGTTAGTTAACTTATGATGGCAGTGTTTCCAGGAAGAGGCAACGGTAGAGGGGCTGGTGGTGGATCAGATCTTACTGGTGAATATTGGTGGAAACATTGTTTTAAATGATGGTCATCTTCCCAGGGGCTGGGGAGAGGTGTGCATTTCCTCTGTGCTCTGCACACGCTGGTGGGAGGGAGAGGTCAGTGCGGGACTAGAAGCTCAGAACCTGACTGTGACCAGTGCCGGGAGACAGTGTCTCTCCTTCACACGTGCACATCCGAAGGGGGAAACAAGCCTCAAGGTTGCTCCTTTCCGAGAAGTGTGGCAGGCTTTCCAGCAAGTTGGGTCACACTCTTTTATTCTGCGAGCCCCACCCTGAGACGTTACTGGACAAGAATAAATCTTGCCTGTTGGCAGTCTGCAAAAGCTCGGGTCTCTGCCCCTCTCAGACCTCTTTGTGCGTCAGTGTAAACAGGACTGGGTTTTGCAGGGAGGACGGACGGGTATGTATGGTGGCAGCACTCGCTCCGGCTCTTCTGCTTCCTGTTCTTGCTGCTGTTGTGAGGGCGTCTGGTGTCTCTGAAGAACCTTCTACCCCAACCCTGGTTGAGCTCTGGGAAGGGTGGCCGAGGGTCATCTTTCCAGCCTAGTGGGCTCTACCTGTGCACTGAGGAGCCAGCCTGGTCCAATAGCCAGTGCTGGACCCGCGCCTCGCTGGTACCATCTTCCTGGTTTGTTTCAGGAGAGGTGCTTTTGGCTGGCCTTTTCCGAAAGTACATCGCCTGGAGGTGGAAGCCTGAGTGTGTCCAGGATTTAGGTTCCAGTCCCTGCCCTTGTTCTTTTCATGTTGGAACCGTTAACTACTGACATCTCTCTCCCTGCCTTCCGAACAGCCTTCTGCAAAGAGCTGTCCGTGCTTTGCAGATTGCTGGGTTCCTTCCCCAGCCTTGGCCCCTCCGGATCCACCCCTTGCTGCTGCATTTACTGCTGCCTGCCCCGCCACCACCCACTGCCTAGCGCACTCCTCCTCCTCAAGCCTCCAGGACAGTGCACTCACCCGGGTTTTCTCCCCACCCAGTCCTCATCTTTTCCCAGTCCCCAACATCCACATTCCCCCTGGCTCTAAGGACTTCCCTGCTAGCTCAGCTGGTGAAGACTCGGCCTGCAACGCAGGCGACCCCAGTTCCATTCCTGGGTCAGGAAGATCTCCTGGGGAAGCGATAGACTACCCACTCCAGTATCCTTGGGCTTCCTTGGTGTCTCACATGGTAAAGAATGTGCCTGTAGTGCAGGAGACCTAGGTTTGATCCCTGGGTTGGGAAGATCCCTTGGAGAAGGGAACAGGTACCCACTCCAGTGTTCTGGCCTGGAGAATTCCATGGATAGAGGAGCTTGGCGGGCTCCAGTCCACGGGGTTGCAAAGAGTCGGACACAGCTGAGGTACTTTCGTTTTTCCCAGGCTCTGGCCTCAGTCCCCTGCTTCTCAGCCTCTGCTGCTGTGGCCGTGTGGGAGTGACTGTGAGTGGTGGCAGGGAGCCAGGGCCTGCCTGGGTTCTGTCCTTGATCTCACCTGCTGCTTTCCAACCACTGCTTCATCTCTCTGCCCGAGTTTCCTTATTTGTAGGAACGAGGGTGCTAAGGATGCCCTCAATCGTAGGGTGGTTGTAAGGATCAGGTAAACGTGGAGCTCTGGCCTGAGCACATACTTCTCTTGTGAAACTCAGTTCCCAACATCTGTCTCCACGTGACGCTTGATACCTGATCCCTTGCTGAGTGGATGTTTTTCCCTCAGAAAACTCCTGAGAAAGAGTTACCTCAGAACACTGTTGAGAAGGTCTCATTTTCAGATGGTGAACCAGAGACCCAGGGTAGGTCATTGGCTGCCCAAGCCACATGACCAGGTGAGGAGCTCATGCCCAGAGTGCAGAGCACTCAGCCCCTAGTGCCTGCTCTCTGAAGGCCAGGCCTCTCACCAAGGCCCTAGCGGATGAGCAGGATGCCATCCAGAGCTCACCACTTAGCATTTCCAAGACCCTGGGACGTCTCTTGAATGCCTGATCCTTAGCTTTTCCCATCTGTCAGTAGAGATCATTATCTTTGCCCTGCGTGTCATGCAGGGTTATTGTGGGAACCAATGACATAATATCTCTGCTAGCACTTGTGCCAAGATAGGCTTGTAATTGTCTTTTAATGTACAGTGATTTAAAACAGTCTGAAGTGAGACTGTCTGGGTTTGAATTCCAGTTTTGCCACTTACCTGACCTCTTTCTGCCTCCATTTTCTTATCTACGTAGGCATTATTATTCTGTTTTCATAAACTTGTCATGAGGTTAAGTGAATTCACACATGTAAGTGTTAAGAGCAGGGCCTGGTAACACGGTAAGGTCTCAACAGGTGTTCTGTGATGGTGTTACATTTTTAATATCTTTTACCAAATTGAAGTTATGTCTCAGAAAACCCTGACCATAAGACCAGAATCTTCTTCAAGTGGTGAAACAAGCTAAAAAGTTCTATGGAAGTTTTGCTGAAGATCATGTCAGGCTTTTGCCCAAGATCCAAACTGTATGTGTAACATTTTCTCAAAGAGGAACTAAAAACCATATTTCCGCCTTATAGCATTTCCGGGTGGCATATAAACCCTTTGTAGCATAAACCCTGAGGGCTCCTCGTTCAGTGGCGGTACTCTTCAGCAGGGTTTTGACATGGCAGTCCTCACTTTTGTGCTCTTCACTGTGTCTTGTAGGAAGTCTGCGGTCTTGCAGTTCTTCAGACTGCTTTAGTAAAGTGATGCCGCCCAGGAAAAAGAGGAGACCTGCTTCTGGAGATGATCTGTCTGCCAAGAAAAGTAGACACGATAGGTACGTTGCAGAGACAGTGGGTCCACGTTGATGGCATACTTGCCAAAGAGGCACATTGATCCATGAGCCCAGTGTGGGCCTTCCAAGCACACGAACACCAACTGGAATGTTGTTTTGGTTCTGCCAGACAAACTTTCAAAGTGTAATTATTTCGTGATACTTAATGTGTGGGTTCATGAAATAAAAACGAATTAGGTAATCTGGGTTCTTAGAAATTGCAAGTTTTATCTTAGTCCATTGATCCACCAAAACTGGTGTAGAGTTTCTTTCCTTTTAAGGGCTTGCTGTCTGTGCCTGTTGAGGACCTCAGGATAGGTATGTATCTGTTCTTTAAGAGGGTTTCCCTACCTGCAACAGGAGCAGGATTCCCGTAGCTGGTTTTGAAAGGACCTGGGCCATGTGGCTGAAGGGAGCTGCCTGTCCTCAGTGCTCTGAGCCTGCCTGGAATATTAGCTGGGCTGATGTTTCTTCTCTGAAGAGTGAGGATTTGTTAGGAACCATGAAAAATAAGACTGTTGAAACCACTTCTCTTTCAGACAAGCGACCTGCTAATTTTGGTAACTCCCAAGGTCCGTTAGGTTTATTTTAGACATTTTTACTGTTTCAGCCAGATTTTAATGGCCACTTTTGTTCTCTCTCTTTTTTAAACAATGAACAAACATCACAGTTTCAATCTTTTCTGCCTTTTCCTATCTTCCTCCACTCTGGCTGTGTAGGTCATTTCACTTCACTGATGTGGCCTGAATTGCCATATTGATAATCAGAGGGATCAGATGAGATCTTTCTGCTTCTTTCTCGTTGTGATGTTTCATATACTACAACTCTTAGAGGGTTAGAGAGATGGACTCTGAGAACATGAAAATCGTGTCACTGTTCCTATCTCAAATGAGTGGAAAGTATTATCTGAAAAAACTGTAGCCGTGATTTAGAATATAATCAATAATCACCAGCACCATTTAGACCAGTGATTCAGTTTTATGAAGCCAAGCTCCTTGACCATTTGGTGGTACAGATATGATTATCAAGGAATTGTAAAATTCTAATTATCACATACCATGGCTATATGTAGCACTTACTATTTTTTCACTGTCTAAATTCTTTTAGCATGATAAAGCCAGTTTCAAGTCTGTACAAGGCTGAATTTTCTTCACTAATTCAACCAGAACAGTATATCTCAACAGTCTGAATGTAGAAACAGATAATGAGAACTGGACAATCTAATATAAAGCCATATTTAAAGCATTTGCAAAAATGTAAAATAATGCCTCTCTTCTCACTTATTATTTTTAAAACTAGAATTATGTTTCATTAAAATACAGTGTTTTAATGCACACAAAAAAACTGGTTAGTTGAGTTGCAGAAAGCTGTGAGGTACTCTCATTGATAGCATTTCATTGGTCACCCAGGGCATGGGGAGCTAACTTTATAGCTGGATGATTTAGCTGAGTTTCATTCTTGGTCTTTTTTGGAAGAACTTTATTTACATACCACAATGTGTACAGTTTTAAGTGTACAACTCAGTAATTTTTACTAAGTTAGAGTTTTGCAACCATCACTACAAACCAGTTTTATAAGACTTCTGTCACCCCAGTTAGATATTTGATGCCCACTTACAGTCAGTCTGTCCTTACACCCAGCCCCAGGGAACCACAAATTCACTTTCTGTGTCTTCATATTTGCCTTTTCTGAACATTTCACATAAATGAATCTTCATGTGAAATGCCTTTTTTTTTTTTAACTTAGCATCGTTTTTTTTTTTTTGAGATTCTTCCATGTAGTAGCATGTATTATTTATTTTTTTCTGAGTGTTATTCCAGTGTCCTTTTTTAGGTAGAATATTGTCAAGTAATTCAGACATTACAGTGTCTTATATAGATCTCTAGTTAATTGACCAGTTATAGACTTTGAGCTGAGATAGAAATGTCCAAACCCAGGACTAGAGCAAATCTGTTTGAACCCCTGGCTGGTATCCACCTTTGTTTCCAGGTGGTATGGCTGCTTTTTACAGAGGAAATACAAAACTAGTGGTTTGTAGTTTCAGTATCTTAATACCCTATAACATATTTTGGGGATTTTGGGGTGTGAAAACCCAGAATCTCTAATTAGCAGTATATGCAGATATCCTGGTGAAAGTCTCAATCATGAATAAACCCTCACTTCAAAAGAATTATGTGTGATATTATATGTTACGTAAATAAAAGCTGTATTCATAAATGTTCATATATAAATAAGGGATAAAACTTATAACGTTTCTATTGAAATCACTATTTGTAATGATACTGCTTCTTTTCCCCTCCCCAAGTAGGGAATGTCTGGCTCCTCAGCCTCATGTCATCATGAGATAAGGAATTCCTGACGAGGGTCACAGCAGTGCAGGAGGAGGCCCTGTGCTTGCTGACTCAGTTCTCCAGCTTACGGACTGGTTCCACATGGGACACGCCAGGAGAAGGGCAGGAGCCAGGATTTCTCTGTATTTCTTTTTCCTGAGGTTCTTTTCCCCTGGAGGCTTGTTCATAATTTGATGTTTCTTCTCATTTGCTTAACAAGTTCCTTGGAGGTCTCTCCTATTGCCAGGTTCTTCCTTAGACCGTGGTCTGTGCCCAGCCTGACTCAGACGACATGGGCATCAGGAGAACTTAATTCAGGAACACGATTGAATTCTAGGGTCTTCAGTTGAAGAAAACACCAGCGACATTTCTTGCTGCGTCTCACTGTTCTGTAGTTGGTTCTGGCTGGAGAGGTAGAAAGGTGTATATCAGACACTTGTTCTGTTCAGTTTACTAGCTGTTTTATCATCAGATAAAAACCTGTATAAAGAGTTTACCATTTAATTCTATACTAGGTATGACTGTGTTTAAAACTATAGTTATTAAAGGTGATGCTTCCAGATGCAAGAAGTGGACTATTCTAAATGTATGTGAAATACCTATTAACTAGGTATCTGATTGGGTAAAAGAATAAAAACTATTTGTTACTTAAAAACCTCAGTATCTTTAAATAACTTCTAAAACTCCTTTCTCAATTTCTAGCATGTATAGAAAATATGATTCAACTAGAATAAAGACTGAAGAAGAAGCCTTTTCAAGTAAGAGGTGCTTAGAATGGTTCTATGAATATGCAGGTAGGTAATCATATCACCTAAGGCTAAGTCTCATAAAAATACAGAGTGCTTTAGAGGAAACTAAAGAATTAAAAAATGAGTACTTTTTGAATTTGGTGTGTGTGTGCCTGTGTGTGTGTGTGTCTTCCTGTTTTCGAGAGGGAGCACAGTTGAAACAAATCACCAAAGGTTCTATTTATAGCCAGCAGCTAAGCCAAAGAATTCAGAACACTAGAAGGGAACTGAAAAGATGAAATGTACTTGGGAGAAATACTCTGGATTGCTAGGAAACCTGTTGAAAATGCTGGTAATGGGTGGCTGCTTAGTTCACACGTCCAAGTTAAAATAGGCTTTGTTGCTTTGAACCTTTATGTAGCGCAGTGGAATTTCTTATATTGTGTCTCTATTTTGAAAGATCATTTGGCAGACAGTGTTGGTTTTGTCATTTAAAATATCTTAAAACCAATCCCATTTATGCAGTTTATTATAACTGGTTGAATAATATTGAAATAAAAGGTTTGTTTGTTTTTGTGGCTGTGTATGGTGTAAAAAAAAGGGGGGGGGGAAAAACTTCCAGACAAGTTTGAACTGAGGGCTATTTTACCCTTCCTCTTCCCCACCAAATTTCTATCATCACGTATCCACTTGACAGTTCCAATGACCTTCAAACCAATTTACTTAATATCAGTCTCTACTCCCAGTCAGGTTCTATGGATTGCCTGTTGTCTAATTTGAAGGAAAAAAAAAAAGTGCAGATCACACATGTCATTCCTTAACAATCCATTACACCCCCCACTTAAAAACCCGTTACCTGCGGGAGAAAAGACAGCTAACTCACAGTGGTCCCTTTGCCTGGAGTGTTCTCCACTTTTCCATTTGACAAGCAAATGGTACATCTCTTAGCTTCATTAGCTTAATAACCTTCTTTGCACTCTTACAGGAAGGACATTGCTCATAACTGGTTTTGATGCCCTTTTCTTGGGTATCAGAAGGAGAATTCTTCTGGAGGCCAGTGTTTTGCTCCTACTCCACCCTTTTGTGATAAAAGTGTTACCCTCTTTGGCCACAAAGATTGTTCCTGGGGCTGGCAGGCAACCCAGATCAGGATCATCAGATAAAATGTCCTGGGGTTTTCAGATTGAAACTGGAAGAAGAGCCTCTTTCTCTTCTGGTGGTAGCCTTGAAAGGATGTGGTCCTGATCTCCTGTAGTCTTTTGGATTTTTGTGAGCTGCCGCAGTGTCTGTGTAGTGAATTCTCTTTCGTCACTTGAACTAATTTGAGCTGGGTTTTATTTGCAGAGATGGACACATAGTGTAAACACTTACATAGTATTAGAATTTATCTGTTTTTCATGTTTACATCTTGAAAGCATGACTCTCTTGAAGACAGTTTGTTCCTAGGGAAAGCAGTCGGCATGTTTCCAGGTGTTCAGTACTTGGGTCTGAGTGATGGAGCATTTTCTCGTGTTCCTGTCACTTTGATTATGAAAATCTCTTGCTTTCTTATATTGGTTCACATTTATTGTTGTGACATGTATTATAAGGAGGAAAGTTTAAACAGAAAAAGTACACTTAATCCCACCACCATCGCACAGCCATTTTGATACTGTTGTGTCCTCCTTTATAAGCAAATATAAATTTTTCCATAGTAAAAGCCACACTCCTGTTTTTCCTTTAAAAGCAAACACAGTACAGTTTTTCCTTCTTGATTGCTCTTCTCTGGTTCAAAAAGGTGACATTTGGGATGAAGATTAAGCCGCATTCTTTAGGTTCCTTGAGACCCCTGCCAGGTGATTCGTTGTGGGGTTCATTACTGCCAGAAGTTTCTGTGGTATATCTCTCCCTATTTTTATACCCCTCCCCTTTTCTTTTGTATCTCATCAGGAAAAATGGCTTGAAATTGGGAAAAAACTAAAAGCCCCGTCTGGCACTTTCTTTCATTTTTTAATATCCCAACCACATGAATAAAAACTAGATCAGTATTAGTCAGGAAAAGCACATGGTGAGGGGCCCTGGGAAGCTTGACAGGCTGTGCTCCGGGCCAGTCTGGGAGCAGAGGGTGAGGCTGCGGGCCCGGTGCCCAGATGAGGGCCCTCCCCTGTGGGCTGACTGTGTTCCCTGGGAGATAGCCCCCTGCCGTGGGTGACTCCCTACCCTGAACAGAGTGGATGGAGGGTGGTAGGGGGCCTTGGCAGTGCAGTCCCATGACACAGACGGACCTTCATTCTTCCCCAGAGCTCTCAGTTCCTCTCTTGCCCTGACCTCTGCCCTCCGCCCTCCCGTAGTCTGAGCCTAGCCCTCCTTTGCACCTCTGAGGGTAGAACCTCTTGCCTTTTAAAATTCCTGCCAACTCAGTTTCTGATTCTCAGAGATTTGATAAATGAAACTCCCTCGACTGGGGCTCTTGTCCTGTTCTGTATGGTTATAGGTTTACTCACTTTGGTGCTGTGGTACTCTAGTCCTCTGACTTCAGAAAGTGTTGCTGAGGGCAAGATTGGGGGAGTGCTTTGTTTAGAACTCTGTCTGAAGCTGGAATCTCATTAAATAACCAGCTATACATAAATAATTTATCTGATAGCTTTCACCTTCTGAAATATATCTAAGAATAACAGGTGAGAGCAGGTACCCAGTGCCAACATTTAAGTCACACTGAAGCTCACACATGTGAGTTCTAAAAGTTCTGCAAGTCCTGATTGTAGGCTCTTCATCTCTACTTTGAATTAGGTCCTATAGCAGAGCTGTGTTTTGGTTTAGCAAAGTGAGGCTATGGATCAGGAGCAGTGGGTGGGCTGTCAGTGAAGGAGACAGAGCGGCCCCTTTCGCCCCAGTGATGCAGCGTGGTGCGATTACGGAAACTGTACCATGATGATCTTGGGCCCTCATGAAAAAGTTAAATATATTTAGTTAGGAGCCCCTGCTTAAAACAGCAGTGAAAGTGGGAGGACTGTTGTTTTCTAGATTATTGTCATATATCTACTTTCTAAATGGACCTCTAGTATCATATCACTAGGGCATTCCATAGCTTTTAAACCATCTCCCTCAAACCTGCTTTTAATCTACTTTGTGTTAGCGAGTGGCCTGTTTGTTAGATTGTTGTTTAGTCGCTAAGTCATGTCTGATTCTTTTGTGATCCCACGAACTATACTCCACCAGGCTTCTCTGCCCATGGGATTTCCCAGGCAAGAATACTGGAATATGTTGCCATTTCCTTCTCCAGGGGATCTTCCCAACCCAGGGACTGAACCTGCATCTCCTGCATTGCAGGAGGATTCTTTACCGCTGAGCCACCTGGGAAGCCCTTTTGTTAGATTAAGATTGCCCGATTCTGCAGATAAATGATAAGTCTAGTGTCAGTACACCCATAAGCCCAATGAACAGTGTGATGATTACAAATAGATCTAAATGTGTGCATGGGAATGATAATGAGGAAAAAGGAAAAGTTATTGGAGATAACAGGATTATGGGTAGCCTTTAAGTAATGTTGACTGATAAGCTCTGTTTTAATTTTTTTAGGATAAAATATTAAAGTAATATGAGTCGTGCCATTGCAAACCATGCTGTTAAAACCTTGCTTTTTATAAAATACACAGATGCATATGGCATTGCATAAAATGTGAAGAAAAAAGAAAAAAGCGTGGGAAACTTAATGTGACCACTGCCCAGTGTACCTCAGCAAGCCTCTGAGGGCCTGCTGCATGCCAGGCTGTGGAGTGCGTGTGGACGGCCGAAGTGCTGTGCTTGGAGCTCATTTTGTTGTGTGGTAAACAGACAGGTGGAGAAGCGCCGTCACTGTGATGAGCATTGACAGGGAGGGGAGGTGGGGTTGGAGGGCGTGTGAGTAGGACAGCCAGCTGGGAGACCCCCAGGCCCTGTGTCCAGGCAGGGGAAGGGCAGGTGGCTTGCCGGGCTCAGGAATCGGTAGCAGAGGGTTTTTTTTAGATCACAAAGTATAGAAACCAAAGACAAAAATTTTTTAAGATTGTGAAGTGCCTTTTTTTCCTCAGCTTTGTGTAACCACCTCCCAATGAGTCCTTTCAGTAGATACTAAAAACTCATCTGTTCCTACAAACGGAACCTCTTAGCAGGCTAGAAATAGATGAATACTTCCATCGGATATCACTGCTCTTTAATCTCATAGCCCAAATACTTTACGGTAGTGGAATGAGGATAAGGACTACGAAACATGGAATTCACATACACAGTGACCTACAGTGGAATAGTGTACAGAATATCAGCTGGGTGTTTACACGGGAAAATTACCAGATGGTAAAATAAAACAGGATACGGTCTGAACCATGTGTGTAGATAAACAAGTTCAGAACCACATCTCACTATATATTTGCACATACACAAATACATAGCAAAATGGCCCAAGAGTATACATGCCTGCCTGGTAAGGAGAAGAGGAAGGCAAGCTTTCTCTTTACTTCATTTGGACTTCTCTGACCGTTTAACCATATGAATGTATTCATGTATCATTTGTGTAATACACATGAGTGTGCACATGTTGGTATATGCACACACGTGTGTGTGCTTAGTCACTCTGTTGTGTCTGACTCTTTGTGACCTCATGGACTGTTGCCCACCAGACTCCTCTGTCCATGGGATTTTCTAGGCAAAGATACTGGAGAGGGTTGCCGTTTCCTCCTCCAGGGGGTCTTCCCGACGCAGGCACTGAACCTGGGTCTTCCGCCTTGGCAGGCAGGTTCTTTACCACTGAGACACCTGGGAAGCCCATGTGCACACACAGACTCAAATGGTAAAATGGTAACTGTATTCCCATTTGAGTCAAGACTGAGATTAGGGTCCCCATTCTCACTCTTTCTTATTTGCCATTGTTTTGGGAGAATATTAGCTAATCCTGTTAGATAAGAGAAAGAAAGAAGGGGCATAAATGCAGGAAAGGAGGAGGCAAAAACAATGATTCATTGAAGAGGAAATGATTCTTGTGCACCTGGAGGCCAAAGAGAATTGCCTGAAAAACTTAGAGAAACAAATATGTATATATTTACTGTAGCTAAAATTCTATAAAATAGCTTATTTGAGGAAGGATTTTTAAAGAAATTCTTCTGGGGTGTAGAGAAAGGTTAGAAGGAAAACTTTTGCTTTTTTAGCACTTTTATTTTCAGTTTTACTTTTAATTGAAATATCATATTAATGTTGCCCAAAAAACTAAATTAAAAATTAAGTAAAGTTTTGTTTGGTTTTCCTGTAATAAGACAAAATTAAGGAAACATTGAAAAACATGTAAAATAAAAGGAGAAAAAAACTGAAAGTCCCAAAAAAGGTAACAGATTTTAACTATGTGAAAGGAAATTATTTGTCATGAAATAACACATTTGTGATTAAAAGGCAAATAAAGCAGTCAGAAAAAATATTTGCTCTGGCTAGATTATGTGGAAGAGCCTGAGTTTAGATTTTAAGAGAAGCCAAGGACTAGAAGAGAGAAAAGGGACACAGGACTGACCAATAAGTGTGCAAGGTGGTTTTAATTGTCACCCTTTGTTGAGACCAGCTACCTTATACTTGGTGATCTAGTTATTACTTTGTATTGAAATTACTCTTGTGCATTATTTCCAGTCTTGGTGGGCAGGGACCATGTATTATTCCTCGTCAGCTACTTCTACAGTGAATAGCTCCAGGATGTGCCCAGTTGATAACTGAATAACAAAGGCATTTAGATGGATTCTGCTGATCTTGGCAGCTTGGTACATCTGAAGGCTGTGAAAGATTGTAGAATGACTTTTGTATTCTGATATCCATCCATTCATTCAATGAAATTTATGGAGCAACTACTTCATGCCAGGGTAGTAGATTGAGGTTAGAAGAAGAATAAATAGCTCTTACTCTGTTGGAATTTAGAAGGAAAGGTAGATGAGCTGGGACTTGATGCAAATGTGGGTACAGTATTCCTAGCATTGCATGGGGACTGCCTGACCCAGCCTCCATTGGTGGGGAAATTGGGAGGACTGCCTGTATGGTTCCCGTCTTCAAGATGCGAGGAGCTCACATGAGAAGAGGGGAGAGGGAGATGGACGGAGGCCCCAAGAGCAGTACCACGTGTAGTACCATGTATGAGTAACACATGTCAGCGTATGTGTGCAGAGCAAACCATGGATCAGTATTTCTGGGTCCTAATTTTTATTCATTCAGCAGTGTTTATTTGATTCTTTTATTTCCAGGAAACTTGATTTGAAAGTGGGAAGTTATGAGGCTGAAGAGGAAGGGTGGCAATAGATCGTAAAGAACCTTATTTGATATACCAGAGACTTTGGACTTCATCCATAGATAGCAGGGAACTTAAAATCAAAGGATTTTAAGGCAGGCTGGAGTTTATGTTTGAGGTGGACCCTCCAGGTGGCTGTGTGCAGGGTGAGTCAGAGCAGGGTGAGGCTCTGGAAATAGGGAGATCCTGAGGGTACTGCTGCGGTCATCTAAGTGAGAGAATGACGTCTGAATAATAAGTCAGCAGTTAAGAAATATTTGGAAAGTAAAATTGGCAGCACGCTGGACCATTGATTGACTCTTGAGAGTGTAGGAGAAGGGGGAGCGGTGGGATGAGGCCTTCCGTTTCAGGTGGTGAGCCAGGTTGAGACACTACGGAAGGATAATCCCAGCTACTCCAGGGAAGCCACATAAAACAGAGACGGACTGTGTCTACTGGATGTGGTCATTAGAGCTGATTGGTGGCCTTGGCAAGGGGAGTTTCCATGGAGGGAGAGGAACAGAAAACAGTTGCTGTGGTTGAAGAATGAGTGGGGATACAATAGAGCTGGGATGTGTGGACATTTCTTTCAGGAAGAGAGAGAGGTAGCATGCAGTGTGAAGAAAGGGCTATTGCCTTGTGTAGAACAAAAAGACTGCTTGATTATTTTTTTCTTTTCTGTGTAAAAGAAACAATTATATTACTTCCCAGTTAATTTTACAAAGAATATTAGGTGGTTTTTTACAGTGTTTCCAAAATTTATTTTATGTGTTGAAATTATTATCAAAATAAGAATAGAGATTTATAAGCTACTTTAAAGAATAGAAATTGAATACCTATAACCTTATCTTTAGATATCAATTATATGTACATCTATTTGTAGGTTGAAGGACTTGGCCATAAATTGATGTAAATGATTGTGCAAAGCAGAATTCTTTAAAGATAGAATTTAAATTCCAGAATATTTTTCAACTCACACTTGGTAATTTCTTCCTTCAGAAAGGGTTTATGGTCTTTAGGTGTTATTTGACCTTAATAATAAGTATTTTAACAGTATAATGCTATGGTAGTAGTAATAGTATCTGTACATGGTTAGATTTACTTTATATAAATTGCATTTCATCACAGGTACTGATGATGTTGTAGGTCCTGAGGGCATGGAGAAATTCTGTGAAGACATTGGTGTCGAGCCAGAAAATGTAAGTCTAACTTACTAATTTGGGCAATTCAGTTGATCTGGTTTTGTCTCTCAACAAATAATGTAAATAACAGTAAAGAAGTAAGAATATGTTAGTTTTTATGAGGCAATCTAAGAAATAAGTTCCATTCTGAATTGTTTTGTAAAGCAGAACTTTTTTTTGCAGTTGATATGGTATAACTACAGTTAGTCTTTTTTTTTTTTTCTCATTTAATTTCTTAATTTCTTTAATTTCACTAATCAAGTAACTAAACTAGACATTTAAAAAGTGGAGTGTGCGTGTGTACCTCCGATGACAGATAACTGGGGGACTGATGGCGTTGTGTATCTTTGTTCTCCTCTGTAGTTGTTCCAGCCTAATGTAGAGTTTGCCCAGGACTTTGAATAATTAATTATTTGTAAGAGTTTTGAATAGGTTGTAATTATCAAGGATTTTTCATAGCTCCTTTACTTCCAGTTGAATTTAGCTTGGAAAGTGATTGATTTTTAGTGTAAAAGTGCTAAGTATTTCCCTTAAAAAATTCAATTAGAAGTTTTTTACATGCTTAATTATTTTTGCCTTATTCTTATCATCATGTTATTATTGAATATTTTCCCTATTCCCACATCTGTCTTAACTGTAAAATGAAAAATTATACAGATGCCCTGGCTCATTAGCTATCCAGTTTAATATTACAGCCCCCAGTTTAACAAATACTTCTTTCATCCTCAATGAATTTATACGTTGGTAGAGCTCCCAAGGGATCATCCCTTTCATCAGAGTATTGGTGAAATAACCTGGTACCCATGCTGATATGTCATGCTCCTGGAGATTTCACAAAGAAATTTTATTAAAAATTTTTTGTTACCACTTCTATGCCTACATCTTCCCCACTTCCTCCCAGTAACACTTTAAATTTTCTAAAGAGCCTTTGGACTGATTTTTGCCTTGTATTTTTAATTTTAATGTGATCTAGTTCAAGTTGTTGTTGTTTGGTTGCTAAGTCATGACCAACTCTTTGCGACACCAGACTGCAGCATGCCAGGCTTCCCTGTCCTTCACTGTCGCCTGGAGTTTGCTCAGATTTATGTCTGTCGGGTCGGTGGTGCTATCTAACCATCACATCCTCTGCTGCCCTCTTCTCCCTTTGCTGTCTTTCCTAGCATCAGGGTCTTTTCCAGTGAGTTGGCTCTTTGCATCAGGTGGCCAGAGTTTTGGAGCTTTAGTCCTTCCAATGAGTATTCAGGGTTGATTTCCTTTAGGATTGACTGGTTTGATCATGTAGTCCAAGGGACTCTCCAGAGTCTTCTCCAGCACCACAATTCGAAGGCATCAATTCTTTGGTGCTCAGCCTTCCTTATGGTCCAGCTCACATCCATACATGACTACTGGGAAAACCATAGCTTTGTCTATTCAGAACTTTGTTAGCAAAGTGATGTCGTCGCTTTTTAATATGCTGTGTAGGTTTGTCATAGCTTTCCATCCTGTGAGCAAGTGTCTTAATTTCATGGCTACAGTCACCGTCCACAGTGGTTTTGGAGCCTAAGGAAGTAAAATCTGTTATTGCTTTCAGTTTCCCCTCATCTGTTTGCCATGGAGTGATGGGACTGGATACCATGATCTTAATTTTTTGAAAGTTGAGTTTTAAGGCATCTTTCTAGTTCACATGTCTTGATACATTATTCAGATTGGTGCAGAGGTTTGGGGACAGCTGAGTCAGTTAGTGCTTTGCTTAATCTGGTCCATAGCCAGAAAAGAACATTTCACTGACTAAAGGAAGTTTCCTGACAGGGAATGGGCTAAGGTTGACAAGTGTTTTCTGGAGGGTAGTATAAGAGGGGCGAGAATGAGCTGGCTCTGAGAGGAGTCCCAAGTTTCTAGCCAGGGAACGGCAGTCAGCATGTAATCAGGGGCATGGGCAGCAGGGCCTGATGCTGGGGAGATTGGGAGGTGTCAGGCTGCAGGTGTCAGAGGGATTAAGTGGGCATCTGCTCTCAGGGGAGAAAGGCCTGTTGGGTGGGAGGAGTGCTGCAGCTGTTTCTAAGCAAAAAAACTAGCAAGGCCCAGCTCTTTAAAGTTCCTCACCCCCAAATACCAGTGTGTGTGTGTGTGTCAGTCGCTCAGTCATGTCCGACTCTTTGTGGCCCCATTGGACTGTAGCCCGCCAGGCTCCTATGTCCATGGAATTTTCCAGGCAAGAATACTGGAGTGGGTTGCTATTTTCTACTCTAGAGGGTCTTCCCAACCCAGGTATCAAACCCTGATCTCCTACATTAGCAGGTGGATTCTTTTACCAATGGTGCCACCTGGGAAACCCCCAAATACTGGTACTCAATTAAAAAGTAGTTGCTATTATTATCTTTTTTGGTAATTATGAGTCTTTGGTTCTCCATTTCTGTAGGAATAGAAATAATCTTGAAATGTTGAATCCCATAGAAGACTAAAAGACCCAATTCAGACTATTATTCCAAAGTATTTATTATTGTATTTCACTTTAAGATGCCACTAATAGAAATTTTATTATTTTATTCATCACTTACAGGGGAAAAATGTTAAGTAAATCTGATAAACCATTAGGTATGGATGGATCCCAGTTTTAGAAATTGTTTGAAAAACAAACACTGAAATAGTTTCTTTTAAAGGCTTATCTGTATTGATAAGTGAGCACTTTAAAGTATTTAAAATCCTCCCCTTGCCTGATATTTATAGCTTGTGAAATTTAAGCAGGCTTGTAAAATTCAGGTCAGCTTTCATTTACTAAGGTAACAGCGAAGTTCTTTAGTTCGCTTCTTATTGGCTGTCCTAGGGAAAGGTCTGTTTTGTGTAAAGAAATTCCCGTTGTGTGCCTTGGCTCTCTGGCCACGTTACATGCATACTGTGTGTGTGTGTTCCTTTGCCATAGCTGCTTTTTTTTTTTTTTTAACTTCACAAGTGTTTATGCGGAATATTTAACCTTTCTAATAGAGGATTGAGTATAGATACTGTTTGAGAACATATCAAGTTTGAATTAGAAAGTGTATATGCACCACATCTTTTTTGTCCATTCCTTTGTTTGTGGACATTTAGGTTGCTTCCATGTCTTGGCTTGCCTCATTTTTTTATGTTATATCACCCTGATTTCCTCTCACTATCACCATCATCTGACCCAGTTGGGCACCATCTGACCCAGATTGTAGTTTAATGGTGTGGGGCAGTTCTTCTGGTGTAAAGAAATGAGATTACCTGCCAAATGCCACATTTGCTTGTCCCCAGCGAACTGTATTACAGGAACATGTATTTTCTTCCCATTGCCCTTTTTTTAATTACAACAAATAGATGTACAGCCGTTCAGGGTATGTGTGATCTCCAGTTGAGAACTCGAGTTCCCTTCTGTATGAGTGACTGTCCAGAGATTGCCAGCCTTGCAGAGTGGCAGGCTGGTCCTAGGAAGGCCCCGTCCTGCTTCGTCACCTCTCCAGGAATGGCATGCTTTGTTTTTAAGTTACTCCTCATCTTGCCTTGGGTCTTGAGGTAGATGAGGTGGGAGGACTTCTTCCTCTCTCCCTAATCTAGAAGGCCTCAGCTCTGTCCTTGAGTAAGAACCCCAGAGAGCTTGCAGCTGAAGGCATCTTGAAAATGTAATTTTGTCTTTTATACCTTTAGGTATTTTTTAAACTCACCATACCTATCTTGGTGCCACCCTTTTCTCTAAAACATCTAAGTGAAAAAGTGATGAGCAGTGCCACAAACCAGTTGTCACAGTTGCTCACATCAGCAGAATTTCAGAAGATCCACTTAAAGCAAGGATGGTGCCCACTGAGAAGTGACTGAGTGGCTGTCTATTCAGCCTGTGCTTGTTGCAGGCACAGTACCAGAGACGTGGAATGTTGGGAAAGTGAAAGAAAGTGAAAGTCAAGTTGCTCAGTCGTGTCCGACTCTTTGTGACCCCATGGACTATAGCCTATCAGGCTCCTCCGTCCATGGGATTTTCCAGGCAAGAGTGCTGGAGTGGATTGCCATTTCCTTCTCCAGGGGATCTTCCTGACCCAGGAATCAAACCCAAGTCTCCCGCATTGCAGGCAGATGCTTTACCATCTGAGCCACCAGGGAATGCTGGGCTACATTAAAATCATCTACCCCCTTTTAGAGTTGAATTTACAGATAGGTCCACTGTCTGTCCCATCACCCACCTTTTGGGTTTTAACACTGTTCTGCACGTCTCTCTTTATTTTCACTTAAGTCTTGGAAACTGTTCCATATTTGTGTTGATGGCTCCACTTCATTTGTCCCAATAGTGACATCGTTTTCCTTGGTATGGAATGTGTTTAGCAAGGTGTGTTAAGTCATCCCTTACTAGCAGGTATTTGGTTGTTCTCAGTCTTTTACTACTACAGATGGTCCTGTAGTAAGTCTTGATGCCTGTTCAGCTTTGTGTACTGCCGGGAGCCAGCACGGGAGATCCCACCCATGACAAGGTCGTGTGGAGAGGCCTGATGGGCAAGGCGAGTCAGGCCTCAGGGTTCCCCCTGGAATTTCCTGAGCATGTACCCCAAAAACCAGGATCTGCCTGCCTTATTGTACTGTGCTTTTCCACTCTTCTGACACTCTCTGGAAAAAGTTAACTTAGGGCTTCAGTCTTCTGCATTTGAAAGGCGTGTTGCAGTTCAAAGCCCCTCTGATAACTCTCTAGCTTGCCTAACAGGTTCCCCCCTCCGACTTTTTACAACTTGTGAATTGTTTACAGCCCCCCAACCATGAGAGGCACAAAGCTTAAAGCATCTTAAAGATACAGAGCCTTTTCTAAAGAGCTAAAAATCATATTGGTGACGATTTCACTGTTGACTCAGTGATTGCTGCCAGGCCTCCATATTCTTTATCTTTTAGGCACCTGGGAGGATATTAATCAATGTAATCGGGATATGGAAAAAAGTATATAGTAGTTTTGATGTTAGCAACACTAGACTTTCGAGTTAATTACTTTTCTTTTGTTATAAATCACTGTACTCCTTTTACTTGTTATAAATTGCTGTATCTTTGCTATGTAAGAATGTAATTTTATTTAGTGCTTTCTGAGAGTGGCACCAGACTTTGAGAAGAACAACACAGATAAGTCTTCTGGTTGACAAACCCTTATCAGAAAAGGGCCGCAAAATGTTAATTGGCCCTTTGGCCGGAAGATGATGCAAATCATCTAAGACTTGTGTATACGACTAGGTATGCAGAAAGAAAAGCCTGGTTTTGATAAAGAGTCTGGGCTGCTAACGCTGCATAATTTTGTATTACCCATTGATCTCTATGTATAATCAAAAAGGTATAAAAGGCCTTTCTAGACAGTAGAGGCTGGGCCAGTCATTGGAAGGACTGGTTTCCCCCGTGTCTCCTCTTTAATCTAATTTCAGGCTGAATTCCTATCTGGGGCATGGAGTCTCGCCATGTCTACTTACTTGCCCCGGCTTTTAAGTTCCGTGAGAGAGAGAGCCCAAGGCAGGGCACTCTCCAATATTCAAACGGGTGCCGGTGGCCTAACGTAGATGGTGCAAACTTCGTGTCTCGAAGTTTTATTGGTTTTCCACATAAACCAAGTTATTCAGCCTCTTTTCTCCACTTAATTTTCCTACTACACTATTTCTTCTAATCTTATATTTCTAATTAAATAAATAAATAAGTTTTTCCTCGCCTATCCGTCTCCCCTTCGAATCACCCTGGATCCACCGGGACAGGACCCCGGCAGTGTACATGTGTAGGTATATCTATGAGATAACTTCCATAAGTGGAACTGCTGGTTCCAGTTTTGATACTGCAGGGCCACCCTTTGGAGAGGTTAATCCCTTTATACTTTTCACCATCAGGTATCAACAGAAGTCACGTTTGTCCAAACCCTTATCAGCAGACTGAATTATCAAACTTCTAGATGTTTGCCAAACTAAAACTCATTTTTGAGTTACCCTGTTCATATTTCAGTGACTAAACTACTGTGAACATTTGGTGTGATGTTAATGTATTTAATTGCTGAGATCTGTTCTAATTTGATTGGTCTTTCTGCTTTGTTTTGTTTTAAACAGGTAGTTATGCTTGTCCTAGCTTGGAAATTGGATGCACAAAATATGGGTTATTTTACTCTACAGGAATGGTTAAAAGGAATGACTTCTCTACAGTAAGTCTGAGGCTGCCCTGGGATGGGAGTGGGAGTGGGGGTCCTTGCTCTCCCCTGGCTGATGGCCTCCCTCTGGTACCTCATCTGGGTTGGGTGGCTGGTCTGGGCAGGCTTCACCTGTGCTTACAGGTGTGAAGACCAAGCCCCGTTTTCATATGTGGAGGAGGGCTATTATGGATAAATTTTAGCAATTGAAGTGTTTATATAATGTACACTGTTTATTTTAGTATTCTTCTAGAACAGCTCAATAGAAATGGATCATCCTTTTCTCATATATGTGAGCCACATATATAATTTAAAATTTTCTAATAGCCACATTTAAAAAAGCAAAAAGAAACAGGTAAAATTTGTTTTAATGTATTTTACTTAACCCAGAATATCCAAAATACTATCATCCTAACATTAATAAATATTTTAAAAGTCACTGAGCTATTTTACTTTTTTTTTCAAATTGAATCTTTGGAATCTGGTGTATATTTTACATTTATGATACATCTCAGTCTTCATTAGCTGCATTTCAGGTGCTCAGTTGCTGTGTATGTTTAGTGGCTACCATGTTTGACATCATAGGTTTAAAATCATAGTGTTAGCATCTGGTTTATAGTTAGTGAGAACAGTTGAGTGAAGTATAACTTATAAGTGAAGATATTTATCTTTTATTCAGTATATTCCCACATTAGCTTTGTGAAAATTTAAAATTTCATTACTCTAGTGATTAAAAATTAATAATAATAAAGATTCTGTTTATGTTATTTGGTGCAGAGTTGAGGAAAAAATCGGTGGTTTTATGTATTCACTTTGTGCTTACATGCGTGTGTGTCTGTCTGTGTGTGTGTGTTTGTTAAAAGTTTCACTCAGGAAAACATAAATTGTCATTCTTTTATCCACTGAAAGATACAAATGAGGTGAATGATGAAACATTTCAAATGATATTAAAAGAGGAAGTGCTAATTCTTAGGATAGTATTGAATAACTGATCTAAAGTACTTGGAATGGCTTTTTCTTTTTACTTTAAGTAGGAATAATAGACTTGTATTAAAATTGGAATTGAGTGGCTTAATGGTTTTATTTAAGTAATTTAGAAATTTGTCAACTTTTAATATCATTGTCCCTTTGTTATTGGTAACAGTACTTTATTTTCACTGTGCTTTAGTACACTTTTATGAGGCCTTTTCACTGTTCTCTTATTTGATCCTCACACCTACCTTGACAGATCAGACTTCATCCTGCCCATTTTACAAGTGAGGAGACAGAGGCTTCAAAGGGGTATGTGATTTGCAATGGAATTAGGGGTAGGAAGAAAACATAGGACTTTTGATTCTTCAGTCACATTCTTCCTCTAACAACTATTATCTCATGACACATGCATTTTAGGTAAAAGCCAAATCACCCTTTTGCAAATACACTTTCCTCAGCACTCTCTGGAATTTTGGGGTGAAGTCTCTGGGATCTCATAGGATTGTGTTCATCCTGTTGGGAAACATCTTCTCGTGATGTTAAGCCTACTAACTCTTGCATCTCCTTGCTGCCTCTCTCTGTTGCTTTCCGAATAGAACACAGGATGGTTGCTCCTTTTTAAGTACCCTTGTAATGATGAATGCAAGGTTAAATCAAGATTTTATTCAAGGCTTTAATCAGCACTTTTTCAGGCACATTTTCATTTGTCTCAAGAAGGTATAATATCCCATTTTTATATAGTTCTAGGTTCATTTTTACATATGCCTTTACAGAAGAATATTACCCAGTGCAAGGCCTTGCTCATGTTTTGAGGATCAGGTTGTCTGGGAACTGAACTTTGCAGTTTCCTGAAAGAGGCCTTGCATGTATGCTCTCGGGCTAGGGGGTGCTCCACAAGCTCTTTGCTGGGAAGTCTGCTTGACACTTTGTGTCACACAAGTGGTGGCAGGTGGATTCCCAGAGAATGCTGCCGCTTGGTCCTTGAAGTTTAATATGTAGTAACAAACCTGATCCACTGCAAAAAAAAAAAAAAAAAAGAGAAATCTTCTTTTTGTGATGTGAAACTCTGAGAGTAAGTTTCCTCATCAGTGAGTTGAAGATGATTACTCACAATAACCTCTAAGGTTCTTTGTAGTTCAGAAATAGTGCAATTTCAAGTTTTATGAATTTCCACCCCCCTCTCCCTCCTGCCTCCCTAGATCCGTCATTTGTTCAGCAAATATTTGAGTGGCAGTAATGTGCCAAGCACGGAATTCTAGGTCCTGGGGAAACAAAAGCCAGGAACAAGACAAAGTCCATTTGAGGCAGGAGCTTGGAAGCAATGTTCAGCCAAAACATCCAAAAGTAATAAGGTCACTTCTGTTTATGCTACTTGTATTTATAAGGTATTTGCACCCAATAAATAAGAAAACTCAGAGGCCAGTCTTTTATATCTTCTAAAGATGGAAAATAGTCCATCTTTTGAATGATCTATTTTGTCTTCTATTTGGAATTTTTTCCTTTTTTCTCATTTTGGGGTTATTAAGCCTGTCAAGTGAACTTTTTTGGACTCAAGCAGAAATTAAAGTGTAAAAAAAAAGACCTTTTTTTTTTTTTTGCAGTTACTGTACTATGGGTGCATGCTAGAAATAGGAAGCCCAGGGGTTTTAGAACCAGGGAGTTTTGAATCTGCCGCTTCCTGGATGTCTCTGGTAGTGTCCCTAAAACCAAGAAGGTTGAAGTGATGGAATCTGGGGCACCCAGAAATCAGTCTCCTGGACGCTGTCTGGAGGAGCTGCATGCTTGGCCTCTCCAGGGCTGTGTTTCGTGGCTCTTGGAAGAAGCGACAGCAGCTGTCAGGGAAGGGAACATTTATCTCCAGGCTCCTGCGGTGGTTCTTAAAGAAGGCCCGGCTCTTATTTTATTTTGGCCCTGCCATGTGACTGGTGGGGTCTTAGTTCCCTCACTAGGGATTGAACCCATATCCCAGGCAGTGAAAGTACAGAGTGCTAACCACTGGACTGCCAGGAAATTCCCAGCTCTTGTTTTAACTGACTGTTTTATTTTTTGTCTTGTTCCAGCATGTGGGTTTAAGGTTACCTCTGATGAATTAAGCTTTTAGAGCATTTAAGCTAAACAAAACAAAACCAAAAAAGTATGTTAGCCTTGTAGCTAACTGCATAGAACTGATGATGGGCTGGAAAAATACCTCTGGGCTGACTAAGTGAAGGGGTGAAGGCTGTCCCTGAGTAATAGAAGAGAACTACCTTTGAGTTTATAACCTTTGAAGGTTATCCTCATTCTTGTTACTTCCGACTGTGTTTCAGCAGCACAGTTCAAATAAGCAGTGGTTCCACAATATGTGCATATTTTCTTGTGGCATATGATGCCCCTTAGCAGCATGGCACGTATGTGGTACACAGGAAAGCTGGGGGAAACGGGCTGAATGATGTGGCGGCTTTCCGAAGTCTCAGGCCAAGCCTGTTGCTTCGCATCTTTTTTGGAATGGAGCCGTGTGCAGATGGCCTTGTTGAGTGGCCACTAGATGGCAACGTACGGTTCAGACAGGGTGACTCAGCGGCCTGGATCCCTGGTGGGGGTTAGTCCACTGGCTCTATGGGACCAGGCCCCTTTTAAAGCAGATTAAACTCTTTATTTGGAGAAGGAAATGGCAACCCACTCCAGTATTCTTACCTGGAGAATCCCATGGACAGAGGAGCCTGGTGAGTTGCAGTCCATGGGGTCGCAACGAGTTGGACGCAACTCAACGACTAATATGAACACTAAACTCTTTTTTGACAGCNTGGAGAAGGAAATGGCAACCCACTCCAGTATTCTTACCTGGAGAATCCCATGGACAGAGGAGCCTGGTGAGTTGCAGTCCATGGGGTCGCAACGAGTTGGACGCAACTCAACGACTAATATGAACACTAAACTCTTTTTTGACAGCATCATCTCTAACCTGTCTTTAATAGACACATGAAGTAAAAGTTTACTTTGGGCATTTTATGTGTGACTCTCCAGACCAGCGCTATGCGTCTTGCAGTGTCAGGACATCTTTGCCAGTGTTGGCTGGACTTACTCCCCAGCTTGCCGTAGAACTTCACATTCACCTTGTAGCTGCATTATTTTCTTTCAGCTATACAGTGGTTCCTGCTCTAGAATCTGCTGAAACAAGCAACTACCCTTCTTCCTTTCATTGGGCAGAACTAAACTAAACCAACTGGCCCAAACCTGGCCACTTGCCTGTGGTTTTGGTCCTTAACCTTTTTTCCAAATGAAGAGGGGAATTCCAGCCTTAGGTGTTTTGGGGTTAGCTGTTTCCCTTCTCTTTACTCTTCCCCCATATTACTACTCATAAAGTATCACTCATATATCTGTGGTAAGAAAATCAAAACGTAGAGCAGAGAGCCCAATACACAGTAAGCTCTGCTCCTACTGCCTCGCAGGTTCCCACGTATTGCCTTCTCATGCATCCTTCTAGCCTCCATGAACCCTATGGCACTAGCGTTCTGGCACAACTGTCTAACTAGGCTGTCACTCAGTGTCTCCACCCCTCCCCCCATTCCTAACCTTGTTCCGCAGAGATCCGGAGTAGGCTTTTCAAGATGGAAGCCTGATCATGGTAACTCTCATGATAGGAGGTAGCTTCCACTGTTTCTAGGTATTCAAAAAAAAAAAAAACCCCAAACAAACAAAAAGCCCACTGTGGACCACAAAAACTTTATGGTCTGGCCCTACTTCCCTTTCACCTTCTTTTTGGACCATGTTCCCTTTTACTCTACCCAGTCTAGTCACATGATTTTCTTTTAGTCTTTAGGCTTGGCATGCTGCTAGACCTTTATGCATACTATTCCTTTAATCTAGGAGGTCCTCTTCTCCAAAAACATCTATTTTCCATTTATCTTTCAGCTCTCACCTTACAAGTCAGTTCCTTAAAGAAGCCTTTTCTGACTTCTAAAGTTAGCCTAATTTTAATCTTCTTTAGTTTTCAAAGAACTCAAGGATATTCTAAATTCTTGTAAACTCAGAAGTGAAACATTTACTGTAACTTTTGACTTTTAGATATTTTATCATCTCACTAGATCATAGGAAGCTTTTTGTAGATGGCTACAAAAAAAATTGCAGAAATTTCACAATTTTAGTGCTGAAAATAAATCAATGTATTCTATAATGAACTATACTTTGGTTTAATAAAGTATGTAAAACCATTGCATTGTTAATACTTGTAATATGTATTATCTGTGCTTGGTAGGAGGTAAAAGCTCTATAGGGAAACACAGAAACACATCCAGCATTGAAAATCTTTAATATTGCCGGTGAAAATGATGACTCTTGGTTCTCAATTTTAAAGGCTAGTATTAGGAACAGAAAGTTAGCTTGTAAAAATAGCCAAATAGTCTACTTAGGAAAAAGACTGTGATGCTAGGAAAGATTGAAGGCAGGAGGAGAAGGGGATGACAGAGGCCGAGGCAGTTGGATGGCATCACCGACTCAATGGACACGAGTTTGAGCAAGCTCCGGGAGGTGGTGAAGGATAGGGAAGCCTGGCGTGCTGCAGTCTGTGGGGTTGCAAAGAGTCGAACATGACAGAGGGACTGAATGAGGAAAATAAAGTGTGTCACCTGTGAAAACAGGTTGTCATCACCAGGGCTTCCTGGAGAAATAACTGACTTCAAGTCTAGGGTAGAGAAAGTAGTACAAGGTGAACTAGAATATCTTGTGTCAGAAAGCAAGGATGCGCTCAGAGACTGATGGTGGGGACGTGTCAGAACAACACTGGAGGGACAGTTGTGCACCGTAAAGAATGAAGACAGTAACAGATTATAACCCTGAGTAAAAGGCAAAAGTCCTTTAGTCCAAAACTAAGAAAGGTGGTGAGTGGAACTTTATAGAAAAGTTCCAGCCTGTAAGTGTAAAAGCATGATAGAATTAGAAAAATCACCATTTTGCATCCTCAAGTGTAAAACTGATTTAGGCAGGGATCATAACAGATGCTGAACCCACCTGGTGATAGGTTGTTGAGGAACAGGATTGTCAGTCTCGAGGTATCATCCTCGAGGTTACACACCATTTAGAGGGGCCAAGAGTACCTTTAAGTAGAGATGGGCGGGTACTACCTTCACCAAATGAGTCATCTTAGTATCACCAGTAATGGAACGGACTGTCCTCGTGGGAGGAGAAGCACATAGCATGGAGTGTTCTTACCATGAGTGCTTAATCTAAGTGAAATCATAAGGAAATTATCTTACAAACTGAGATTCTGCAAAACAACTAGTCTGGTCCCTTCAAAAATGAGACTGTCAAGAAAGACAGAAAAAAGGCAGGATACCTTCTAGAGACTAAGGAGATAGACACCTGAGAGCAGTGCATAAGCCTTGCTTGATTGGATCTCTGATGGCAAATAGGAGCTGGGGGAAAATTGGGACATCTGCACGTGAGTCATATATTAGCTAAGAAACTTAACATTTCTGGGGTATTAGGAGTGATGATGGCATTGAGGCATTTAGAAGTAAAGTGGCATTATGTTGGCAACTTACTTTGAAAAGGCACAGAAAAAAGTGCTTGTATGTGAGAGCACAGATGTGACTGTTTGTGGTGGACCTAGGGAATGGGCACATGGGTGCTTATTTACAGGACCTTCAGCTTTTCCGTACATTCGAAATTTCTTGAAAAGCATAGGAAAAAAAGCTCATCGTGGACGTGTTCCAACTCCAGGGATTTTATTGTCTTTTGGGATTGTGTTTTATATTACTGCCCCACGTCAGAAAAAACTCAGGTTATAATTTGCCTTTATTCTGTTTTTCTAGATGTGATACAACAGAAAAACTCAGAAATACTTTGGATTACTTAAGATCATTATTAAATGATTCTACAAACTTTAAACTTATTTACAGATATGCATTTGACTTTGCACGGGTGAGTCCTCTGGATCCTATCCAGATGTTTCTCTCTCTCTCCCCCCTCCCCCCTTTCATTGCCTTTTGAGGTTTGTTTTACATGCTACAGCAAGGAAGTTGAGTAAGCTACTCCCAGGATGCTAGTTAGAATTTCTCTCTACACATAGACTTTCTACCCGAGCTGAGTCTGGGCAAGAATGTAGTATGTCAACAAAAAAGCTCTAGTGGCAGGCCTTTAATAGCTCATGTGATTGGCTTAGAAGTAATTGTAAATGGGTATATCATAGACATTGTTCTAAACAGCTCTTAGGTAAGCTTGGAAAAGCTTTTCCTTCTCATGAAACAGCAAACCTTCACCCATTGAGTTTCCTGGAATAAGGTAGTCAGGTCGAAGCCAGTTTCACTTGGGGTGCTGGATCATACCTGAAAATCATTTGAATTGCAAATGTAAGCTAATTTCAATGGACAGGATTCAAATGTTTCTAGTCATCATTTTGAAAAATGATCATCTTGTTTGTCACACAGTGAACCAGGCCAAGTTTGTGACGGTGGTTCTACTAGAGTGAAATAAAGCTGTATTTTTCAGCATGGTCACCACCGGTAGTGAGTAAATCCTGAGGCACCAGTTGGCATTGTGTTCATTCACTGTCCATGGCCCGTACATAACGATTATGCTCTATTGCAGGATGATAATTTTCTGTTCTGTTTGTGTGTTTGGTGGGTTCAGGTGATTAGGCTTTCTTGACTGATGATTTTTTTTTTTAATGATTTCTTTTTTTTAAGCAGAGAACTGAGTAGCAGTTCTTTTTTTTTCTTACCACCATGTGGATCTTTTCACTTTTTCTTTGCTTTGGCTCTGTTAGTTTAGCCAAAAATTTATTTGCTGTCGAGATCTGGTGCACCTACAGCACAGCAGTAAGTTCAGTGTGGTGTCCTCACGTGTGAATTTTTGCAGCCTCAAATACATGCATGAAAATGTATAGATGTTAGAAGTGATACGGTCAAACTCAGATGCAGTGTTTCACTCAATTGCATTTGTATAATTGCATCTAGAAGTTGTTGGTCAGATGCTTTTTGAGTAGATGCATAGTTTCCAGGATTAAATGTTTTCCTTCTCAAGATTTTTTTCCTCCCTGAGTCAGCAGTGTCCTATCCTATGGGTGAAGTTTTGTTTAGAAGCATCTTGCCTTTTCACCAGAACAACTGTGTTTTCTAACTTCCTTGTTTGGAAGTGAAATCTCCCCACATATCCACTGCTTTAGAACTGGGGTCGGTTTTCCTTCAGCTTGGCTGGCTGTCCCCTTTTCCGTCGGTCACAGAGGCTCCTTCCGTTGCCTCTCTCTTGTGCTCCTACTACATCCTGGGGGTTGAGGCCGTGCTCGTTGCCTGCACTGCTCCCGTGGCCTCTTGTCCATGCCCTCTCCCTTCTCACCAGGCACTCACACCAGCAGGGCTTGGTCTATCTTCCTGCAGCCTTGGGCCTCTTGTCCACCTTCAGCCATGAGCACCATTGCCTCCATGTGAATATAGCGCTTCAGTCACCATGTGGACGTCACAGTTGCTTCCCTAGCAGCTGAGTGATGAATGGGATGGTTTCGTTCTCCTTCACCAAGGAGTGGGGTGAACTGGGGCCCCCTGGTTGCTCAGCAGTAGGTCCAGGACCACACTCAGGTTCTGGCTCCAGGTCCCATCTCCGGGTTCCCCCAGGCCAATGCAGTCCAGTCCCATCCAGGCTTCCCCTTCCACAAGATGCCTGGGCTCTGCTGACCGTGAACTAGCTGTTTGCGGAACCTGCCGCCTGCCCCTGCCTTTTGCCATGCCAAGCGCTGTCTGAGCCTTGTCTATATCCCTGCTGCTCGCTCTATCACCAGCTTCTGGGCCAAACCGCTTGGCTCCACCGTCACATAGGATCATCACTTACATGGTCCTCATGTCCCCTCTAGCTTGGCCTGGGAGCTTGGGTCCAGGCCTGCATTTTTTCTGACAGTTTAAGGGCTGTGTGTTTTCTTTCTTCCTATCTCTGGTAGCAGCCTGCAAAAATCTTTGCCTTTTAAGGAGAGTATCAATAAATATCAGTGAATTAAGCCCCATTATGTAAAGCCCCGTTATGTAATGCTGAATAACAGCCACATCATTACCAAATAGATTCAGTTCAGCTAAAATATGCCCTAAGATGAATTTGTTATTGAATTTGTTTTATTTAGCTGTATCGCACAAGTTTTGAGGTGTTAAATACTCATTTGCATTCAGTTCAAAAATATTTTCCTGTTTCCCTTGTGATTGTTTTGGGACCCACTGATTATGTAGAAGTGTGTTGTGTCATTTGGCAACTACTAGGACTTTTCCAAATCATCTATCATTAATTCTGCTGTGGTCAGAGAACATGCTTTGTGTATTCTCAGTCCACTAACAGGTATGGAGGCTTGATTTATGGTCTGAAATGCGACCAAATGGTCTGCTGTGGTGAATATTTCATGTGTGCCTGCAAAGAATGACTGTTCTGCTGCTGCTCAGTAGAATGTTGTCTAAATGTCAATTGGGTCCAGTTGGTTGGTGGGATTGGTCAGGCCTTCTGTATCCTAGTTGATTTCTGCCTCCTGTTGTATTATTTGCTGAGAGACGGACATTGCACTCTGACTGTAATTACTCCTGTTGTTTGTGTCTTTTCTCGTTTCACTGTATTTCAAGGCTTCAGACTAGATTTAGATATATGTAGTATTGTTATGGCTTCTGAATTGACCTTTTAGCTTATGAAATGTTTCTCTTTATCTCTGATAATATTCTTTGTTCTGCAAGTCTATGTGATATGTCTTTTTTCATCCTCTATAAACCTATTTGTGTCTTTATATTTAAAGTGGATTTCTTTTAGGTAGCATATGCATAGTTGGGGCTGCCAGTATATGTCCTGAGATGCTTAAACTATTTGCATTTAATGTGTTTATTGATATGGTTAAGTTTACATCTCCTGTATTGCTGTTCGTTTCCCTTTTTGTTCCATCTCTGTTTATTTCTTTTTTCCTCTTTTCATGACTCCTTTTGGGTTTTTTTAGACTCCATTTTTATCATTCCATTCCACCATTGTCTTATTGTCTGTATCTCTGTGTCATTTTTTGTGATTAGTCAGGCTTTACAGCACACGTCTTTAAATTCTCAGCCTGTCTTCCACTAATACTAGGCCACTTCGTGCATAATGGAAGAGCCTCTGTAACAGTCCACTTTGATTTTGCCCTTCTGCACTTGTGGCTGCTGTGTCACACGTTTTACTTACACACGTGTGCACATCTCACGATATATTGCTGTAGTCTCGTCAGGCTGCTTAGCAAAGTCCCAGAGACTCAGAAGCTTATAAATGACAGAAACTTATTTCTCACAGTTTAGGAGGCTGCAGAGTCCAAGCTCATAGTGCTAGCAGGGTAGGTGTGTCTCTGCTGTAACCGCACATGGTGGAAGGAAGGAGGGAGCTCCCTGCAGTCTTTGTTTTAGGGGAGTTCCTCCACAGTCATGCGGGCCCTACCTCTTATTACCATCACTTGGAAGGGGGGGACACAAACATTCAGTTCATAGCATATATTGATATAGTTTTTGCTTTAAATAAGCAAAACATTTTTTTTTTAAGCAACTTAAAATTATTTATTTGACTGCGCTGGGTGTTAGTTGCAGCCTGCAGGATCTTTAGTTGCGGCGTATGGGCTTTTAGCTGTAGCATATGGGATCTAGTTCCCTGACCAGGGGTTGGACCTGGGCCCCTGCACTGGGGAGCCAAGAGTCTTGGCCGCTGGACCACCGGGGAAAATGTCTTTTATATCTACCCAGATATATACCACTTGCCTGTGCTTCCTTCCCTTTGTGTGGATCCAGATTTCTCTCTGATATCATTTATCTTCTGCCTAAAGAATTTCCTTCAGCATTGCTCACAGTACAGATTTACTGGTGATGGGTTTCTAAGCTTTTGTTTTGCCTTCAATTTAGAAGGTGCTTACCTGGATAAAAGATTTCTCTATTGGCCGTTTTTTTCTTTTAGCGCTTTAATGCCAGCTCTCGTTGTCTTCTGTCTTGTGCAGTTTCTGATGATAAGTCTGACGTCATTCATAGTTCCTTTGAACATAGTGTCTTGTTTTGTTCTCTCTGGTTGCTTTTATTCTCTTTTCACTGATTTTCAGCAAGTCGACTATGGTGTGCCTCAACATAATTTCCTTATGTTTACTCTGATGAGGATTTGTTGAGTTTTTAGGCCTTTGGACAGTTTGTATTAAATTGGGAAATTTCTCAGCTGTTATTTCTTCAAATAGTTCTCCTGTTCTCCCTCTCTCTCCCTTGTGGCACTACAGTTATACTTGTGTTAGATGCTTGATACTGTCACACAAGCTACTGATGCTATGTTCAGGTTTTTTTTCTTGTTTTTGTTTTCTCTTTTTGTTTCCTTTTGGGTAATATTTATTACTATATCTTCTAATACTAATCTTTTCTTCTGGTATATTTTCATTTCAGATGCTGTATTTTTCATCTCTAGAAATTCTGTTTGTGACTTTTTATATCCATTTCTCTCATCATGGTAATATTTTCTTCTACCATCTTAAACTTCTCAGATGTGCTTATGACAGGTGTTTCAACAGCATTGTGTTGTGGTGCTGTCATATCTGCCATGTCTTTATCTCTTTCTCTGGTTAAAATTTTTATCTTAGTTGTGGGTCACATTTTACTGCTTCTTTGCATTCCTGATAGGTTTTTTTTTTCTTTCTGTTTTTTAATTGGATGCTGATTGTTTTAGGTTGTTGGTTGCTTGAGTTTGTTGTATTCCTTTAACTAATGTTGGATTAAAATTTTTTTCCTGGTGTGTATTTAAGTTACTTGGAATCATGTTGTTCCTCTGAAAGGACTGGTCCAGAGCAGCCTCAGTCTAGGGATGACATAGCCCCACCAGGAAGACAACACCCTCCTGAGGACTCCACCCAAGGCCCTGTGTATTTTGAGAATTTTCGACCGTGCCTGGTGGGAATCCAGGCTGTTCCCAGCCCTGTGGGAGCTCTGGGAACTTCTGCAAGTTCTTCTGCAACGTTTCTTTCCCTAGACTCGGGTGGTGTCCTCTCACATGTGCACAGACAAGTCCTCAGCCAGCAACTGGGGGACAGTGTGGGTCCCCAGGTCTCTCTGTGCAGTTCTACCTTGCTGGTATTTTGCCCCACAAATTATATGCCTGCTTGGAATCCACAAACTGTCTTTTCCAGTTTAGTGAGTTGGGGTCCCACCGGGCTGGGTTTGCGTTCCCCCTTCTCTTGGTGTACCTTGGAAACCACCTCCACACAGTATGGTGGTGTCACTGGGGGGCTCATTTCTTTTTCTCAAAGGCCACACAATAGCATTTGTTAAATTTTCTGAATTACCCTTTAACCCACTCCAGTATTCTTGGGGCTTCCCTGGTGGCTCTGCCTGCAATGCAGGAGACCCTGGTACAATCCTTGGGTTGGGAAGATCCCCTGGAGGGGAGGCTATGGCAACCCACTCCAGTATTCTTGCTTGGAGAATCCCCATGGACAAAGGAGCCTAGTGGGCTACAATCCATGGGGTTACAAAGAGTCAGACACAGCTGAGCAACTTATACTTTGACTTCACCCTTTAATATACCTGGGAAGAAACTATAGTACAATACCAGGAAAAGATAAAATGCCCACTTTTAACATCTCTCCACCAAAATTATAGTCCTAAGGATATACTTGTTTTCCCCCTCACCTTAGAACCTTGTGCTGCTGCTTCTGCTAAGTCACTTCAGTCGTGTCCGACTCTGTGTGACCCCATAGACGGCAGCCTACCAGGCTCCCCCATCCCTGGGATTCTCCAGGCAAGAACACTGGAGTGGGTTGCCATTTCCTTCTCCAGTGCATGAAAGAGAAAAGTGAAAGTGAAGTCGCTCAGTCTGTCCGACTGTTAGCGACCCCATGGACTGCAGCCCACCAGGCTACTCCATCCATTGGATTTTCCAGGCAAGAGTACTGGGGTGGGGTGCCATTGCCCAATTAAAAATAGCGCTTGATTGTAAAGTTATATTATTTTTCTCCTAAGTTTACTTTGACTTGAGCTTACATATAGTCTTACAGATGTCAGAGAATCGCGACACTTTAGAGTTGAAAGAAACTGTGGAGGACCTGGGTTCAGTCTTGTCCCTATGCAGACGACTGAGGGCCAGAGGGGAGGGGACAGCATGAGGGCCTGAGCTGTATCCCCAAGCCAAACCACCTTCCTGACTCAAGCTGCCACCGTCCTGTGGTGTCTTGTTCCAGGAAGGTGGAGGGATAGAGACTTGGCTGAAATGGCCATTTCTTCTGCAAGTAGAATTTTGCCTTGAATATTTTTATGCTTAGTGTTTTTTCCCCTAATATAAATTTTATTATATAAACACATGTTGTATGGATTCCTCTAAGTAAAACAGTCATTTTTGGCTTGATTCCTTTAAAAGGACCTAGTGAGAATAAGATGGGACAAAGAGAATGAGATAAAAGACTAAATAGAGTGATATTTTTGGTTGTTCTGATGCTGGTTCTTATATATCAGTTAAATTTGCTTTTTCGGTATCCTCTGGGGCAAAGACAAGGTACTGTGCTGAAAGCCATAGAGGGAGTTGCCTCTTGGGGTTCTGAGAAGGGTGAATGTTGGGCTGAGTGAGGCGCTGAGAACAACAGCATCTTAGCCTGGCTGAGAGTTGACACCATGAATTGATAACCCACTGAAGGAGGTCTTCCAGCAGCGCATCCCACAGCCTAGGTGCAGGAAGGCGAGAATGACAGGGAGGACTGGGGGAAGTTCCTAGGCTCAGTGGGGAGATGAGAGCTGAGTGGAGCCCTTCTGAGTGACTGAGGCAGAGAGGCTTCTGGATGGGTAGAAGGGGGGTTTTGGGGAGTGAGAGAGAAGAAGGGCAGTGAGCAAGAGAAGGATGGGAGATTTCTTTAGGGGCGAGTCCTGGCTTTTCAGCCCTTGCAGTGAAGCTTTAAGAAGTTGTATCACAGGGTTTTGTAGAGGCAGAAGTTTCTAGTGGGAATCCCGCCTTCTTGAGAGGTGGTCTTGCGATGGTTAATCTGTTGTTAGAAATTAGACCTCACAGCCTGTCCCGTGATGCACCCGACTTTTCCACCTGCCTGTGGTTTTATTTAGTTTTTGAGGTGTTTCAGGAAGGTGCTAAGAGGTCACATGCTAGAGCTAATGTCTGAGTCACTTCCGTTTAGTGGAATGGTTGTGGATGTTACTCATAGGATTTGCTGAGGAAGATTTTGTTGGGTCTTATGCTCAACACCCTGTTACCAGAGAACTCTGTCCAACTTTAGCCTGAGACATGAAAGAGAAAAGTGAAAGTGAAGTCGCTCAGTCTGTCCGACTGTTAGCGACCCCATGGACTGCAGCCCACCAGGCTACTCCATCCATTGGATTTTCCAGGCAAGAGTACTGGGGTGGGGTGCCATTGCCCAATTAAAAATAGCGCTTGATTGTAAAGTTATATTATTTTTCTCCTAAGTTTACTTTGACTTGAGCTTACATATAGTCTTACAGATGTCAGAGAATCGCGACACTTTAGAGTTGAAAGAAACTGTGGAGGACCTGGGTTCAGTCTTGTCCCTATGCAGACGACTGAGGGCCAGAGGGGAGGGGACAGCATGAGGGCCTGAGCTGTATCCCCAAGCCAAACCACCTTCCTGACTCAAGCTGCCACCGTCCTGTGGTGTCTTGTTCCAGGAAGGTGGAGGGATAGAGACTTGGCTGAAATGGCCATTTCTTCTGCAAGTAGAATTTTGCCTTGAATATTTTTATGCTTAGTGTTTTTTCCCCTAATATAAATTTTATTATATAAACACATGTTGTATGGATTCCTCTAAGTAAAACAGTCATTTTTGGCTTGATTCCTTTAAAAGGACCTAGTGAGAATAAGATGGGACAAAGAGAATGAGATAAAAGACTAAATAGAGTGATATTTTTGGTTGTTCTGATGCTGGTTCTTATATATCAGTTAAATTTGCTTTTTCGGTATCCTCTGGGGCAAAGACAAGGTACTGTGCTGAAAGCCATAGAGGGAGTTGCCTCTTGGGGTTCTGAGAAGGGTGAATGTTGGGCTGAGTGAGGCGCTGAGAACAACAGCATCTTAGCCTGGCTGAGAGTTGACACCATGAATTGATAACCCACTGAAGGAGGTCTTCCAGCAGCGCATCCCACAGCCTAGGTGCAGGAAGGCGAGAATGACAGGGAGGACTGGGGGAAGTTCCTAGGCTCAGTGGGGAGATGAGAGCTGAGTGGAGCCCTTCTGAGTGACTGAGGCAGAGAGGCTTCTGGATGGGTAGAAGGGGGGTTTTGGGGAGTGAGAGAGAAGAAGGGCAGTGAGCAAGAGAAGGATGGGAGATTTCTTTAGGGGCGAGTCCTGGCTTTTCAGCCCTTGCAGTGAAGCTTTAAGAAGTTGTATCACAGGGTTTTGTAGAGGCAGAAGGTACTAGTGGGAATCCCGCCTTCTTGAGAGGTGGTCTTGCGATGGTTAATCTGTTGTTAGAAATTAGACCTCACAGCCTGTCCCGTGATGCACCCGACTTTTCCACCTGCCTGTGGTTTTATTTAGTTTTTGAGGTGTTTCAGGAAGGTGCTAAGAGGTCACATGCTAGAGCTAATGTCTGAGTCACTTCCGTTTAGTGGAATGGTTGTGGATGTTACTCATAGGATTTGCTGAGGAAGATTTTGTTGGGTCTTATGCTCAACACCCTGTTACCAGAGAACTCTGTCCAACTTTAGCCTGAGATCTGCTGTGACCATTTGATTCATTTCCTCTTTTTACTTGAGTCGGTTCTTATTTCTTAACCAATGTGTTTGTCTGATTTCCCTCTCCACACAACCCGCAACACACCAGACATACACGGACACACACTCCTCGCTATTGCTTATACTTTTATGGTAAATTATGAGGAAAACAGAAGGTGGGCATGGGTGAGGACAGAAGTAGAAGAAACTCGGGTCATTTAATCCCAGGTTCGTTACTGTGAACATCTTGTTGGCTTTACCTTTAAGGTTACCCTTTGGTTATTGCCTGAATTTGCTCAGCAGTTGTTTGTAAAGTAAATTGAAATCTGAAGAGCTGAGAAGGAGGCAAATGGGTACAAGATGAAATGCTCAGGTCTGGAATCAGACTCCTGGTTCAAGACCCAGCTCTTATCAACAGTCATTTCACTCTTGTGCCTCAGTTTCCTTATTTATAAATTGGGGATTATAATAATGCCTCTCGTAATAGGCATATAATAATAGCCTCTATTATTATTTTAATATTGAGTATAAGGCACTTAAAACAGTTGCTGGTTCAGTTCTCAATAAAAGTTAGCCATAAAATTAGAAATAGTGGTTGAATTTTTCTTCATTGACATTACTTAGGTGCTTGTAACCCCCTAATGGCTCAGACAGTAAAGAATCTGCCAGCAACACAGGAGACATGTGTTGGGAAGAACCTGGGTCGGGAAGATCCCCTGGAGAAGGAAATGGCAACCCACTCCAGTATTCTTGCCTGGAGAATTCAAACTCCGGGAGTTGGTGATGGGCAGGGAGGCCTGGCATGCTGCAGTTCATGGGGTCGCAAAGAGTCGGATACAACTGAGCAACTGAACTGAACTGAACCGAAGCGACTAACACACACAAACCTCAGGTTTCAAATAATATGTTGTCTTCCAAGAGTACAGTAATAGAAGCTATACCAAATAAAATGACTGTGGAAAAGCTGTGCCAACTGAAAGACCTTTTTTGTTTCTCTTTATGTTTTAAAGGAAGTGTCAGTAGTTGAGCTTAATTAAGTAATTGCCTTGCAAACATTGTTATTTGAGAACTCTGCTGGGTGAATTCTCCAAGCATCTTGTTTTAGTTTCACTCTTCCCAGGGAGAGCGCACTCATGAGTTTCAAGACCTTTTTGCTTGATACTAATGTGTAATTAAAAAAAAACAAAACTCCCATTCAGAAAACTCATTTGCTGTGTTTTCGGCTTTGTAGAAAACCACATTGATTGAAGTTCTTTAGCACTCTGTTTTTGCCTTATGTTTGCTGAACTGTGATAAGGAAGACTGCGTTGTCTCTTTATATTTTGTAATCCCCATGGTTTCAAATAAAAGTTCTGTGACCTGTATTACAGGTCTTCAGTGACAGTCTTTTGATTTCATGTAAATTGTCACCAATTTCTTGGTTGTCACCATTTAACATGTTTGTGATCATGGGCACTTATATATTGTTTCTTATATAGTCTAGCTTCTCTTGAAATCTTATGGATGTCTTTTTTAATGTTAAAGATTTTTTTTCTTTATAATTTTAGTAATTCCACATTCCCCTTTTTCAAGTGCAAGTCTTTAAGCTATTAAAACTTTGGGAAAATTGGAAATTGGTCATCTGACAGAGGTCGGTGACATAGCATATCCAAATACCTAGATATTTGGAGAATCATTTTTGTAATATTTATATTTACATATTTACAATTGATTAATTATTTTGTTTTAGTTTGTGTCACTTGTGCCAGTTAAGAAAAAAAAAGCTTAACTTTCACATCTTACAGGAAGACCTGTATTTGAACAGTCTTACATAAGCAAAAACACTATTTGTTTTCAAAGTTGAACATCAGATCAGAACTTGATAAAACTTAATTATTCATTACATTAGTGGTTAGTAGTCTTTAGATTGAAGAGTGCATTCTTGTTCCATATATGAAACATAGCTTTTTAGAATATTCAGAGTAGGATCCTTTGGTTTTACAGCTGCAAATAACATCTGTAACTGCTTTTAAAAATATGTGTTTAAGGAAGACCACAAAGCAGAATCTAGTTGTGTATTGTAGGGGGTTAATAGATCTTTGGTGTGTGTGTGTGGAACCTGCTTGGTTCCTACTAGTATTTGATAGATACAATGAAAGTTGTTTGTTTTGTTGTCTTGGAAAAATGAAACTTCATGAATACATACCTGCACATTGTGGGTCAAGAGGTGGACAGGGAGAGCGGTTCTGCTGCTTTCCCCTTAGCCTTGATGGGCCTTTGGGGGTGCTGGTTGACTCTGGACAGTCTGTCTCAAGGTGCTTGCTGCTTAGATTCTGACCTTGAGATTCTGAAGTCTGCCTATCGCACCCTGATGCTCCACAAGCAGAGTCACAGGGTCAGTGTTGACAGCGTACTATTTGAATTTCCTTTGAAGGGCTTCTAGATGTTTTTAGCTGTATTCCTTGGATTTGTTAAGGTGACTTAAAAAAAACAACAACACTCAGTGTTGATGGCTGCTTCGTAGCATCCTGGGAGATTCAGTTCACTTAGTTGGGAACACCTTTGAGAATGCCATTAGGATCACTGTCAGAGAACCCCCGGGTGTGTCTCCATTTGCTGTTTCTGGATGTTTGCTCTGGGATCTCTCAGTTGTGCTGTCCCCAGGAATCCGCAGTGTTTGCAGTCATGGTCATTTGCACGTAGCCTCACATCCCCCCACAGGCAACACTGGTGATCAGCGAGATGCCACTGTTCAGATCGCGAGTGCCTCCATAATATCTCTCTCTTGTTTGCTAGGCAGAAGATGGTGTTAGTGATTGCGAGCTGCTGGCTGGCACCCTGGCAGAGCAGGAGTGAGTGAGTGCTGTTCAGCTTTCCGGCCCTGTGAGTCTGATGCCTTCCCTCCATGTTTTGGCATCGCTGCCAAACACATGCATTGAAATCCTTCATGATCACCAGTTTGTCAGATGGTTGCACTGTTTCCAAGAGTCTGTCCAGGTCCTCTGTATCTTCTTTTCTGTCACCTTAGTGTATGTCCATTGTGATGGGGACATGGATGGTGTTGGAAGAAGGCACCGTGTGTATCAGGGCAAGACTGGCGACTTTAGGTCTAGTGAGCGACTACAGGCTCCTCAGAGGGAGAGCATTTCCAGAGCGTCCATGCCCTCAGCCCGGCGTTGCCTGAGCTGTTGTTCAACCGGGGCCCAGGTCCGTGGTGGCGCGTGCGTTTCCAGCAGGTCCCTGGTTTTCTTCCATGGGGCTGTGGAGGGTGCTCCATAGCGGGGAATGCTGCTGCCGCTGCACCCACGTGACAGGACAAGAGGAAGTCTGCTGTTTGCTTGCACAGTGCATCGCGGAAGCACAAGCCATGCAGCGCAACCCCCCGTGAGGCTCGGGGGCAGAAGCGGGGCCCCCCCGAGGGTACCCTTCCCGCTGTCGTCCTCTCCTCGGAGTGAGCAGGGCCATGTGCGTGGCCAGGGGAGGGCAGGGCAGGCTGCGGAGGGCAGGCCCCTCCTTGCCCTGACCTGTGGCGGCCTCCTCAGACTTAAGCTGTGTGGCCAGCACAGGGCCAGGTGACTGAGAGCCATCTCCCCCTGCCTGTGGTTGCACGGTCGTCGTGCCGCACAACTGGGGCCGAAAGGCAGACCCGTCGCACATCTCCATTCTTGGCTGTTGAGTGAGGTGCTTACGTTTGCTGTATTGTTTAAGTCCTTTACTTTGAAATCAGTGTCAGGGCCA
This sequence comes from Oreotragus oreotragus, assembly GCA_006410675.1. Classification (NCBI taxonomy): domain Eukaryota; kingdom Metazoa; phylum Chordata; class Mammalia; order Artiodactyla; family Bovidae; genus Oreotragus; species Oreotragus oreotragus. The sequence goes on from SJYX01009841.1 coordinate 395,779, forward strand.
GAAATTCTCCTTGTACTCAAGAGCACTTCACTGTTAGAATCCTTGAGGTAACAGCTTTATCAGGAGGTATGTGTGGCTGCATATGTGGCCAGCACGGGGTCATGCATCCTCCCTTAATCTGGTGAACATTTAGATTCCACTCCACATGAAACAGCCAGGCGCTTTCTACCCCTGTAGAAAGATACTTTTACAAACTTTCTTTGAAACTAAGATACCATGACGAGGCTAGCTAGCATTTGATGTCTAAGCTTACCACTCAAGGTCCCAGGTCCTCTGTCCTTTTACATAGAAACTGCCCACTTTTTAGTTCCCAAATGGAATCTTGTAAGAAAGATCAGTGAGAAATTAGCATTCTTAATTGTAAATATAAGTAGAAGGAGCTTAATCTGCCCACATTCAGGTTTATGTAAATGTCTTTTCTGGATTCCTCATGCAATGTCGTCTTTCACTTGGCTGTTAGTTAGGGGTGTTCTGCTAGGAGATGTCGCATGCAGCAAATCTAAGGTAAGAAGCACTGTGGCTGGTAGACAGGTGGACTTACTGCTTTCCCCCAGGGTTGGGGATGGAAGATTCTCCAGCGCCCCAATGTTCATTATGAGCTCCTCTGAACTCCATCATTTTTAGGTACAAAAAAAAACATTTACCAGTGAAATAAAATTGGTGGAAGAAAGATTTTTTTTCAAGGAAACCTGATTCCTAAGCATGAAATTTGAAACCTTTAAACTCTATTTAGTTAAGTTATAGGTTTGAGGGATCAGTAATTATGATGTCGATAATAATCATAAGTGTCAAACAGCTAGTGACTGAGTTATGGATTTTTATTTATCCCAAGAAATAATCACAGATAACAATCATATTCCATGAAATAATCATAGATTAGGGTAATCATTCAATTGATACAAATCTTTCTCACAGTAAAACTCTATAGTACAAAACTGTTTAATCCTTCCATTATGTCTGACCACCTCCCCTCCCCACTACCTTAGTCTTGATTCAGGGTTTTTATGGTGTATGATATAGGAGCTGTTTACTGATTCCTCACTGAAGTGAAATAGGAATTTGGATTGTAGAAACAGATTATTTGGGGGCACCTGGCTCATCCTTGTTTTTGTTTGTTAAACAGGAAAAGGACCAGCGAAGCCTAGACATAAACACTGCCAAGTGCATGTTGGGACTGTTACTAGGAAAAATCTGGCCCCTTTTTCCAGTTTTTCACCAATTCTTAGAGGTACTAAATTGCTATTTTGTGAAATGTTTGTGTGCTTGCTTAGAACTGCCAAGTGTACTCTACTTGATCCTCCTCTGTACTTTTCTGCCTGTCGTGCTTCTCTGCCTATAGGAACTGTGGCGACATACTTGCTGCCACTGAGCACGTTCCGGAGTCCCGAGCGTCCCCATGCATGCACTGCACACGCCCCCTGGCCCCCCTGCAAATGCTCCAGACAGCGCCACTCTGGCCTTTCCTCTCTCTTCCCCCTTCTGTTTGTGTTTAGATTTCCTGCTTTTTATAACAAGTGAAACAAGCTTTACCTTATTTTGTGACTTTAGATGAAGCTCCGCTTTTATGAAGTGAAGGTTAGAGAACAGCTATCCACTCTCTCACTAAGTTCAGTCCGTAACAAGTCCTTACCCACTCTCATCTCCAAGCAGCTTCAGTCTCAGTGGCCAGTTCCTTTATTTGGCATCTCCTGCAGTTTAAATTTTCTTCACGTTTGTGTTTGAAAGAACCCAGCACTTCCCTCCATTGTTATCGTTTGTTTGCTCTAAGTATTAATGAGAGAAATTCTGAGCTGCTGGTTATTAGGGACTGGCTCTGATGCCAATGTAATAATTCTGTTAAGACCAGGAAGAACCTGAGATGAAAGTCTGAGTTACTTGGGTTGTCATATATAGCCTCCTTTTTGCCCTCCAGTCTCCAAACCCCTTTAAAAATTGCTTTTTGCTTGAAAGGAAGAGGGTGTTGGATCTTGGAGAAATTCATGGACTTTACTCTGACTCCAGCTTCACTCTTGAAATAATTTTCCTTACAAGTTGTTGGTGTAATGGTCCAGAAAAACTTCTAACTGACAAGCTTCTTTGAGAACTGTTATTGAAGTTTGCTTTTAACATTACTAACTGGGATTCCTGAAGAAAGGTATTAAAACAAGTTTTTCATATAAGAAGCACTTGTTTACATGACAGCCTGTATATACCAGTGATCTCTTCCAGTTTCTCTGACAACCCTCAGAAATGTTAGCTTTATTTGGTAAGTGAGTAGCAATGGGCTCCTGATCTCAGGAGGCTGGGAAGAATTTAAGGCTGGGTGTGAAGGTCCTTCTATAGCTGAAAGACTACAGCAGATTTGACTTCACACAGTTCCAGGAGCACCATCAACGGTTTCAGTGACTGGGTTTTGCTTTCAATTGCTTAGAAAGTTACACTTATAGTCTGTGCTTTGTTCTCTCTCTCACACCAGTTTGCATTTTCCTTTTAAAAGGACCCAGTAATCCTTTCATTTGAGCTTTTCTTGTGTTTGCATCCTCCAAACCATTGGCTCAACTCTCTTTGCTTTTTATGTACTTGTTTTGTTTTCCAGTGTTCCTGATTTTAGTGGCAAAGATTTAAGAATTATCAGACTGGGTTTTATTTTTAGATTTTTATACAGGAATACTGTATTTTGAAATATGCATGTGGCCTTTTTCCCGTCTGGGAGGAAGAGAAACACTATTTCATGGCTGTTCTTAGTCCTTTTATGATCAGACTCAAGTTTTTAATTATTAGAACAACAACTAGTCCTGAGACTGCTTGCAGCACTTAGCAAGGTCTCGTTGAGTTATCCCACAGTGGCATGTGCCGTTAGCTGACAGCTTGACAGGAGGTATGATGTTCATGTCAGGGCCTGTTAATGGGAGCAACTCTTTATTTAGTACTTACTGTGTGCCACACACTCAATAAAGTGCTTTTCATAAATTATAGAAATTATCTGCCTTAATCCTTACCATGTCTCTGTGAAATGGATATTATCCCTCTTTTACATAAAAGGGCTTTTGCCATCTAGAAATTTCACTTCTAGGGATGTAAGGTTATGTTTCTTTGGTGCATTTGTTGTTTTATGTTGAGCCCCCATAATAATTTTGTAATTAAAATTGTCATCGAAAGTTCCCCTCTCGCCATCTCTTGCCCTTCTCCTAGCATGGTGCCTAACACACCTCAAATGGAACGTGTTAACCTTCGAGAGCTTTTATGAAGTTGATTGTCAGCAGTTGAAACTGTCTGATTTGTTCTGTTAGTAATTCATATTATTTTTCCTCCACCAGCAATCAAAATATAAAGTTATTAATAAAGACCAGTGGTGCAATGTGCTAGAGTTTAGCAGAACAATTAACCTTGACCTCAGCAATTACGATGAAGATGGAGCGTGTAAGTACTGGGCGGGTGTCGTTCCCCCCTGGCCCCCCCGCGCGTTTGCTCCTCAGCCTCTGAGAAGTCTCATAGCTGTGTTGTTCCCTCCCTCTCTTCTCTCTCTCTTCAGGGCCAGTTTTGTTGGACGAGTTTGTGGAGTGGTATAAAGACAAACAGATGTCCTAGGACTTTATGCATAGCAGCGAGAGAGTCACTGTTACCACAGTTATGTCAACCATTAGCCATAAATTGCTGTTTGTATCCAAGCGCATGCTGCTTTTCTTGCACTGTCTCCCTTTGGCAGGGACGTGTTGGTGTTTGCTATTGAATGGGCCAGCTCTGCTTGCTGTGTAGCATTGTTCTCTTGGAAGGCTGCTTTGCAGTTTGTATTTACACTACAGATTGGTGAATTTGCCAACGTCCTCACTGTGATTATGTGTATATTGCTGTTTAAATTTTGTATATGTGTATAAAAAGACAAAGCTTCACCTAGAGATTATTTCTGCAAAAATGTATTGTAAAATAATTTTTGTGGCATATTTCTAGTCCCTTTTTTCAAATGACCCAATTACACTTTTCTTTGGTCTCAAAATGTAGCATTTCAGAACACAAGACAGAATAGCTATTACCATATGCAAATGTTGCCAGAATTAACCTTATTATTTAAGAGGCCAACTTTGGAAGGAGGTGGGAGTCGTGACTTTTCAGAGGCGTTATGCCAAATCTAATTTGGTTTACTTAAATATTAGCATTTTGAAATGATGAAAGTCAGAATAATTGAACATATAGACCCATACCATGCCACAAATCATTTCCACCATGCAGTATATAGGTTTTGATTTTCTAATGTTAAAGCTGTCATAGTTTGAATATAGGTACAGATGAACAAATTACAATTACACCTTTTTCCCCATTGGTTTTAAACCCTTGTACACCTTTTTAGTGCTTTTTTTTTCCTTTTGCATTCTTCTAGTCAGTGTTTGGTCTGCTGATGCTTTCTATGCCATTCTAAGTAAAATTTATTTTGCCGCCTCCATGAAAACCTAATGGTTTGCTGGCAATTTATAACTGCAGAGCACTTTTAGTTGTGGCTTGAATTTTTAGTTAAGCTTTCATGGTGTCTGATTTTCTAGTTTTGCGGGAGCGGGTGGGGGGAAGAACTATACTATAAGTGAGAGGTGTTTTGTTTTGTTTTCCTTTTTTTGTTTCTTTCATGCTAGGCTTTTCCTGGCAGAATGTCCATTGCAGGCAGTGGACACGACACCACCAGCATTGAGCTAAAAACTCTATTACACGGTAGGACCTTTCCTGGAGGGGCCGCTCGTCATTATCTGAGTAATATGTACAGAGAGGTGATAGCCATTATTTATGTGGGTGAGGAAACAGGAGTAAACGGGACGGTATTATTAGGTTTGTATTTTATGTTTTTGGTTTTTTTTCTTTTCTTGTCTTAGCCCTTCTCAAGGAAATGTATAAAAAACATGCTTCTCCCTCAACTCTCTGGTGCTATTGAATGACTTAATTAAGTCCCTAAAGTTTTGTGAGAACACAATAGTCTAATGACTTAGACCGTCATTAGACAGTCTAATGACTTAGACCCAAGTGAAAGCTACTGGTGCATTTGAGCAAGTAAATGCGTAGTTGTGAGCAGAATCCATGACTGAGCATGTGACAGTTGGAAGAGGTTCAGATTATTTCAAAACCTGGCCCCAAAACCTTTTGGGTCAAATGTGAACCTTTAAATGGCATTATATGAGTAAAGCACACAGACAATGCTACTGTTTGACCACAATTTCATAGTTTCTTTGCAAACAGTGTTCAGATTTTCATATTTTGTTTTTCCCTAACTGAACCACCAAAGACAGGAATTTTGTATGTATATACAGTGTGTGTGCATATACAAAATCATGATCTGGTAGAATGAAATTCACTTCCTTTTTCTACCAAATAGAAAGGTTGGTTTGCTGTGAAATAAACCAGAAGTTTGAAAAACTCTGTAGTGATTAAGCATACTTAATCATTCCTTGTTTAGAAGCTGTAGACTCCCCTTCTACTTTACACATTCACACCAGTTTGCACAAATTCATCCCTGAAAAGAACAGAAGATGTTGACAGCAAGCACAGCTCCTGAGACCAGTGTGTTGAAAGGGCTTCCGTTCCGACGGGTGCCTGTTAACTCCATTGGCGATTGGCTGTAGGCAGGTTCCAACCTGTAAAGAACTTGATTCATTTTCAAAAGGATCCCATGAAGTTAACAAATCACACTTTAAAGGCAGCAGTTCTTAAATTCGATCAACTCTAGTTTTGTTTAAAGCAAATAGAAATCATCAATGAAATTATTTTCAAAGGTACTATAAGAAACTGGAAAATTTTTTAACAGTAAGCACAGTTAATCCCAAAATAAGAGGGTGGCTACAGGGAAAATGTTACATTTTAACACAGAATGAACATTTTGATGACAGGGGTTTTGGAAAAGCCAAGCAAAAATTATTTCATGATGTGTAACATGGAAGTAAGTATTCCAAAAGGATGATCTTGCCTATTTAGAAAAGGCCAAATAATCTCTGAATTCCCTTGAAAAATAAATGTGACTGCAGCGTGCTTGCCCTTGGTTTCTGTGATTTTATGCAGTTATTTTTAAGGGGAAGAAGAGCCAGAAGTAATAAGATTTTTTTTTTCATAAAAATCTCCCTAAGTTACATAAGTTGAGCAATCACCAAGCACTTATTTATTTATGGGCAAATGCTAAGTAAATGAGGGTGCCTTTTTCTGGTTTTTCTTTATCACCTACATCTCCACCCTTTCTCTCTTTCTGTCGTGTTTTGGCCTCCACGTTGCAATACTCTGTGATAATGGAATCCAACTTTTAGATGTTTACTGTTGCGGTAGGTCAGAAATTGCATTATTTTATTTGCCATAATCACCCTCTATAACGTTACGTGCAGCTTATTTGAAGCATGACCTCTGAACTAAGTTTTTGTAAAGCTGACTAGACAGACTTCTAGGATCTGGATTAACAACAGACTTCTGTTGCCTCTCAGTCTCCATCTTAACAGTGCTTTTGAAGTTTATACAGAAAGCTTTAAAAGTTAGTTTGTGCCCTTGGTTTTTACTCTTACAACTGCTAAAATACCTCTGTAAGCCTTATCTTTTATTCTTTCATATGTTGTATAATAAATGTATAGAATCCATTGACCAACTAAATTGTTGGGTGTCTGTAAATGAGACCAAAATGTGGGTTGCTTCTTTTCATGAAGTCATTTCTCTCGGGGGTTACTGTCAGTGAACTGCAGCTAACCTGTAACTGTGAATGCTTCGTGTCGTCAGTATTTGCATCACCTTCATAAACGTGTGCAAGTCTGTGACTCCCAGCTTAACTGAAATATTGTTATGCCACCTAACTTGAGTACAGCAAACTGGTTTTAGGTTTTAATGGAATTGATGTAAAACGATACCCCATAAATAAAAAAGTTATTTGTGTTTGGTTTCAGAACTGATTTATTTTTCTCTTTTCATGGCTTTCTCCTTAAAAACCCCTTAAGGTAGTTTTAGACTTCCCTGGGTGGCTCAGATGGTAAAGAATCTGCCTGCAGTGCGGGAGACCTGGGTTCTCTCCCTGGGTTGGGAAGACCCCCTGGAGAAGGGCATGGCAACCCACTTCAGTATTATTGCCTGGAGAATCCCCATGGACAGAGGAGCCTGGTGGGCTGCAGCTCATGGGGTCGCAAAGGGTCAGACACGACTGAGCAACTAAGCACAGCACAGAAGGTAGTTTTAAAGTATTTCATGTATCATCAAGTCAGCCCCAAGGCTACAAAAGTGAGGTGGGAAACAGCTCCTTCTGAACTTTATTCATTTGTTTGAACCTATAGGAAGGCAGGACCTAGTTCCCATGATGCTGTGACGTGGTTACATCATACTGAAATAACTCATTTGAATGTTCTTCCCAAATTCTGGTGGAAAGAATAACTTTTAGGCAGAAGCTTAGAGAAAAGCTTTTGTGATTTCTTTAGAAAAGAATTGCCCTTGGAACTTTGTTATAGCTAGAAAGGAAAGAAAAAAGAAACCTATTACGTGAGCAAACAATACATCAAGCTTTCTAGCCCTGTGTACCTAAGCTAAGCTTGTGGTGCAGGAGGCATTCCAAAATAAGGCAAGTTCACCACTTCTGGCACATTCAACAGACAATACTTTGGGTTCCCCGCCCGCCACCCCGAATTGGTTCCTAACATTTATCTTCAATTGCCTTAACAAAAGATAAAATCATCCCACGTATACAAGTGTATTTGCTGAGAAATTATGGTAAGTAGCCTGTGCTGAGAATAATAATTGGAAACTGAAAAACAAAAATTGACTGTAGTAATTAAATGGAAATTTTTAAAAAACATCATTTAAAGTGTAAATCTCTTTTCCCAAAGAAAGTATTTAGTCCTCTGAAGGAAATTCTTTTGCAGTTGCTCCCTGGAGAGTGGATTATGAAGTACTCTGGTCTTGAGAAAGCATGCTGAAGAGATTTGGTTTTCCCTCTGACACTTTCCAGCAGAGACGTCTCAGAATTGCCTAATCTGAATATCTGAAATTCAAACTAGTGTTCTGTAGAAGTCTCAGGATAAATGTATGATGATTAAAGAGAGCTGCAGCTATACTTGTTACCAGTGAACTAACTCTCCAAAGAGTTTTGATCTAACTTCTAATAGTGTATTGAAAGCCACTGTGTTTTTTTCCCTCTTGCTGGCCCATTATTTATTTTGGCTTCATTACTTGTTGGCTCCTACATATCCTACCTCGAGAGTAGGATTTGGCCAAGGGTTATCCTATCACGGAGGACTTCCCTGTAGCTCAAAACGGTAAAGAATCTGCCTGCAATGCAGGAGACCCGGGTTTGATCCCTGGGTCAGGAAGATCCTCTGGAAAAAGGGATGGCAATCCAGTCCAGTATTCTTGCCTAGAGAATTCCACTGATAGAGGAGCCTGGTGGACTACAGTTCGTGGGGTCTCAAAGAGTTGGGCATGACTGAGCAACTATTACTTAATCATATAAGTTCCAGAATCACTCCATAAAATAATAGATGCCTTTGAATAACCTATTCTGCATGTCTTAAAAGTGACTCATAAATCCTTCCAAACCTTATTACTCCCCCATCAAGGTTGATTTTCAGATTCTCAGTTTAATCATTGTCTTTATTAATTTGAATTGTATGTTGAGGCAGAATTCCTATGTGAAACTGAGAACATAAGAATCAAATTTTATAAGCATGCAGAGAGGGGACTGGAATAAATAGAAAATCAACAGACTGAAGAATTAGGGAGGACCTCTGGATGGAAGGTCTTATGGTGATTGGGTGTAAGTGGCACCTTATCAGTTAGTTATACATGGTAGGCCAGAAAGATACTGACTCAGTTGGAACTGAGTGTTCCTTTTGGAGAGTTGGGCATTATGGGGCCTCATCCAAGAACTGTTCCTAGGGAGGTGCAGCAGTGTACACAAAGATACCAGTGGAGGTGGCAGAATCTTTCTAGTCCATCACGATGATTGTTGTTACTTTAGCACACCATTGTTAAGTGTTTATGTGTGGATTTTTGCTTTGAGATCTGGTTACCAGCAGGCTGTAAGGATTCGAGGGATGCAGTCGAGAAGGCCCGTTGTTGACTTAGTGACATGTGGCTCCTTTTGGAAGAGAAGGCGGCCAGTCAGACCATGTGCTGTATCCTGAGCTCCTGGAGATACTCAGAGGAAACAAGTTCAGAGCATTTGAGTGACTTGTCCTAAGTCACGTAGCTGGAAGGTGGGGGAGCCGAGGTGTAAACTCAGGTGGATGTGTCTACCCAGAATTTGCTGGGGTGTTCACACAGTGTGGAGAGAGTTGGCCTGGAGGAGGATGAAGGCTTGTAAGCTCTCTGTGCGCTACTGGGTTCTCTGATGGACTTACTGGTGCCCCTCTCCTGCTAATTTTATTAAGAGTTTGGGAGAAACTGGAGTTCAGGATTGGCCAATTTTTCAGAAGTGAGCATTTTAGGGACTTGTTGAGCATCCGTCAAGGAATTGAGGTCACTGGAGTAAGGCTATTTGTTGCTAATTAGCCAAGTTCAGAAGTTTGGGGCTGGCTTCCAAAGGCATGGCCTGGTGTGTGGGTGTTTTCCAACAGTACCAAGCAATTCAGTTTTGACATGATCTACGCACAGGTTAGATCCCACAGGTTAAGGGCTCAGTCCTGCAAGACTGCACCCCTACTTGGCTTCAGATGCCAATTCCAAGTCCAGGTTGTCACCTGTGCTTCTAACCAACCGGCTATAATTTGCTAAATCTCCCACAACTCTTCATTAGGTTCAATGAATTTGCTATAGTGATTCATACAACTTAGAGTAATAGTTGCTTCTAATGTCGTTTAGTCACTAAGTTGTGTCGGACTCTTTTGGGACCCCACAGACTGTATCCCCCCGCCGGCTCCTCTCTCCATGGGTTTTCCCAGGCAAAAATACTGGAGTGGGTTGCCATTTTCTTCTCTAGGGGATCTTCTGGCCCAGGGATTGAACCTGTGCCGGGGTTCAGCCCCGGTGGATCCAGGGTGATTCGAAGGTGGGGACGGAATCCGTGTCCTAGGAAAAAACTTAATTAGAGATATAGAGAGAGATTAGAAACGGATAGTGTAGTAGGAAAATTAGTGGAGAAAAAGAGGCTGAATAATTTGGTTTATGTGGAATAGCATCCATGTTCCAGATGGGAATTCAGCCAGAAAAACGGGGAGCAAGAAAGAGCAACATGGGGGAATCAGTCTTTCCAGAAACTGACCCCATTTCTTTATTTTTCAGGTTTTCTTATATACCTTTTGTTACATATAGGGATGAATACAGAGTCACGCGGGGGTCAGCAGTCCTGACCTGTATCAAAATCAGGTGGTTTACATTTAAAAAAAGGTCTTAGGGGTTTTACATCATCTTCTGGCCATGAGGCCTGCTGACATTTTAGGATCCTTTCTTTCTGATAACCAAAAACCTTATTTTTTCCAAGGGTGTTTTTTCTTAAACCAGGCACCACCCTCCAAATAAAGTTGCATTCCTATAGGGTGAGGCTGTAGTGAGTTACAATCAAGAAAGGAATTTATTTAACCCAAGGTTAACATGATCAATCTTAAAGGTTAATACTTATTTCTCCTATATGCTAGTTATATTTAATATAAGGGCAGGGAATATGGAGATTTAGCAGCAAACATCAGCCCAACAAATGAAAATCCTTTCACCAATGTTCCCCTTAAGATCTATTTAGTCTTAAGATAGTGATAAAGTTACATTTTTACATAGCAAGGACACAGTGATTTATAACAAAGTACAGTGATCTATAACAAAAGAGAAAATTCATTAACTCAAAAAGTCTAGTATTGCTAACCTTAAAAACTACTGTATTTCCTTTTTTATATTCCAAATACATTGATTAATAT
>SJYX01009841.1:415226-458030 GCA_006410675.1 Oreotragus oreotragus
ACAGTCCAACTCTCACATCCATACATGACCACAGGAAAAACCATAGCCTTGACTAGATGGACCTTAGTCGGCAAAGTAATGTCTCTGCTTTTGAATATACTATCTAGGTTGGTCATAACTTTTCTTCCAAGGAGTAAGCGTCTTTTAATTTCATGGCTGCAGTCACCATCTGCAGTGATTTTGGAGCCCCAAAAAATAAAGTCTGACACTGTTTCCCCAATCCAGACCAGTCCTGCAGTCAGCCCCATCCCTGTGTAATAGTCACTAGACTGGGGTGGGATGACCTCAAGTATAAGAAGGTTAAACTTGAGGTATAAGACTGGTTCTAAATTGGAAAAGGAGTACGTCAAGGCTATATATTTGTCACTCAGCTTATTTAACTTTATGCAGAGTACATCATGCAAAGTGGCAGCCTGGGTGAAACACAAGCTGCAATCAAGATTGCTGGGAGAAATATCAATAACCTCAAATACGCAGATGGCACCACCCTTAGGACAAAAAGCAAAGAACTAAAGAGCCTCTTGATGAAAGTGAAAGAGGAGAATGAAAAAGCCAGCTTAAAACTCAAACATTCAAAAAAACTAATAGCATCCAGTCCTATCACTTCATGGCAAATAGATGGAGAAACAATGGAAACAGTGACAGACTTCATTTTCTTGGGCAACAAAATCACTGCAGATGGTGACTGCAGCCATGAAACTAAAAGACATTTACTCCTTGGAAGAAAAACTATGACAAACCTAGACAGTGTATTAAAAAGCAGAGACAGTTGCCAACAAAGGTCTGTGTAGTCGAAGCTATGGTTTTTCCAATGGTCATGTATGGATGTGAGAGCTGGACCATAAGGAAAGCTGAGCACTGAAGAACTGATGCTTTTGAACTGGGGTGTTGGAGAAGACTCTTGAGAGTCTCTTGGACTGCAAGGAGATCCAACCAGTCAATCCTAAAGGAAATCAGTCCTGAATATTCATTAGAAAGACTGATGGTGAAGCTGAAACTCCAATACTTTGGCCGCCTGATGTGAAAAACTGACTCATTGGAAAAGACCCTGATGCTGGGCAAGGTTGAAGGCAGGAAGAGAAGGGGATGACAGAGGATGAGGTGGTTGGATGGCATCACCAACTCGATGGACATGAGTTTGAGTAAGCTCTGGGAGTTGGTGATGGACAGGGAGGCCTGTCATGCTGCAGTCCATGGAGTGGCAAAGAATCAGACATGACTGAGTGACTGAACTGACTGATAAGAAGGTGGCGGGGGAAGACTGAAGCAGGCATGAGAAACTTCGTAAGTTCCTGGAGTGATGTAGTCAGCCAGGGCTTTCTATGGCTTTTGAGCTGCAGGCACAATGGAGGATGGCATCTGTGAGATTATTTGGGGGCACTGGAGGGGATCAGCTGGTGGAATAAAAAGGAAAAGTGGGTCAAGGGGGTAGGCTGTGCCTCAGAATCACAATACCAGGAATACTAGATGACTCTGTACTAGTTTGGAACAAACATCAGAGGAGGTCAAATTTTCCAAGGCAGAGAATGAGATATACTAAGGTAGAGGACAATTAATGACCACTTAGGTAAAGAGGACTCACCCAGGGGTGATCCACTGGTCCAGCTCCAGGGCTAGATTCCTGCCTGGCATACAGGAGATGTTGAAGGAGGTTCTGGAGGAAGGGCATGTAGAAGACCAAGACTTGGAAGGAGACAGTCACTCCAGTGGGGAGAGATCTAGAAACAGAACTGATGGTGAGTGGAAGGAAATGGAAGAATGGATCTTGTGGCCTGACCCCAGGACTATGACATTGTCATAGGCATAACAACACATTTAAGAAGCAGAGAAAAAAGCATTGTCATCATTATCCCACTTGCCACACCCAAGATGGATGAGGCTTAGATAACCCTGTTCCATATTCACAGGTTGTTCACCCTGAGCTTGGGATCTCTCTTTGAGACAAGGGGCAAGAGCAGAAAATGTGCCATATGGGCTTATATTTTCAGAAAGCTGTTGAGAAAAAGCATCAGGTGAGACAATTAATATAAAAGTTAGCTATAAGATCTTCCATAATATGGAGTGACCAAAGATCCCCGGAATAAGACCAGTTCTTATTCTAAAATGATAACATTCTTGGGAAGTACGTGGATGACATACGCAATTTGGCTTCCTGTAGTGTTAAGTTGTCTGGGACAACCTCCTGCAACCTAAGAATAATTAGACAAGTTAGGCAAAATACTAAAAAATCTATCTGAAGAAATTGAAAAGCTACTAAGGAAGTGAACATTTGTTAGGCAAAGATCTAGAAGAAGAAAGAAGCCAGAGAAATGAGCCTGGTATTCAAGGCTCATCTTTTTTCCCTCCAAGCAGTTTCCAAGTATGAAAGTGAAAGCTGAGGCTGAGGGGCTCAGACCTTTTGAAGGTCTCATGGGGAGGGGGATGACAAAATTCCCAGAGTTCAGAGTATGCCAAGGAGGATGGGTTCGGTCACCAGATCTAAGATTAGGACCCTGAGAGTCTGTGAGAGTCAAGGCTGTCTATGAATAAGGATGATCTAGAAATAGACCAGTACTCACAGGACTAAAACTCAGTTCCAAATCAATTCAGTCCCTCGTGAAATTAAAGTAATAGACTCTAATAGTCTGACAGAACCAGAAGTAAATTCTCTTTAGAAAAATATGTCATCCACAAGGGATACATATATGAAGTCAAATTCTATTCACTCATGGAAAAATTCAAATTAAAAGCAGAGATGTAAGTTATCTTCAGAAAAGCTAACAGATTAAGTGTGTACATGCATGCTAAGTCACTTCAGTTGTGTCCAACTCTTTGCCACCCTGTGGACTGTAGCCTGCCAAGCTGCTTTGTCTGTAGGATTCTCCAGGCAAGAATACCCGAGTGGATTGCCATGCCCTCCTCCAGGGGACCTTCCTGACCCAGGGCTTGAACCTATATCTCTTATTTCTCCTCATTGGCAGGCGGGTTCTTTACCACTAGAACCACCTGGAAAGCCCAAATGAAGAAAATAACAAAATCTAGTGATGCTGACATTCATGTTTTCATACTAGATATGAGTATCTTTGGTTTCTACTGAGAATTCTTTTAAATTTTATTTATTTATTTGGCTTTCTGAGGTCTTGTTTGTGGCATGTGGGCTCTTTCACTGTGGCGCGAGGGCACATGGGGTTAGTTGCCCCATGGCATGTGGCATCTTAGTTCCCTGAGTGGGGATTGAACCCACATCCCCTGCACTGGAAGGCACATTCTTAACCGCTGGACTACCAGGCAAATCCCTGCTGAGACTTCTAAGCTTGATCTTGCTGCCTTTTCGGAACATGTGAGTTCACACCTCTCCACCTATGGTGACTGGACCTGAGGCACACACCTGTTCCAGTAGGTGCCAATCAGCCACAGACTTGGCTAAGTCTTTTATATCCTCTTCCTCAGAAATTTGAACTAAGATATACTGAGTCCGTCAGGAAGATATAGGTGAGTGTGAGATCTAAATGTCATGAAAATTTGGGGTAGGTTGACATTTTACGTTGTTTATATTGGATGGCATCATTGACTCAATGGACATAAGTTTGAGCAAACTCCAGGAAATAGTGAAGGACAGGGAAGCCTGGCATGCTGCAGTCCGTGGGGTCACAAAGAGTTGGACTGACTGAGCAACTGAACAACAACATGCTAGTAAATCAGAGATAAAAGCTGATTAGCAAAGAGCAGGCGCAAGAAGCAGATATGGGACATGCAGTTCCCTGAGAGATGAATGGAACAGCTTGGTCCCCAGTTTCAGGTCCATAACTCATTTCCCCAGGCCTTTGCTCAGCTTTTTGATGTCTATTTTTGGATATCTATAAGACTATTGGGAGAAGGCAATGGCATCCCACTCCAGTACTCTTGCCTGGAAAATCCCATGGATGGAGGAGCCTGGTAGGCTACTGTCCATGCGGTTGCGAGAGTCGGCCATGACTGAGTGACTTCACTTTCACTTTTCACTTTGATGCATTGGAGAAGGAAGTGGCAACCCACTCCAGTATTTTTGCCTGGAGAATCCCAAGGACAGGGGAGCCTGGTGGGCTGCTGTCTATGGGGTCTCACAGAGTCAGCCACAACTGAAGCGACTTAGCAGCAGCAGCAGCGTAAGACTATTGAAGCCTTGACATAAGCTTTCCTTTATTAAAAAAATCATACAGAACCTCATGTGATGTCTATAATTTCTTGTTCGGAGTGTTAGCAATCATTAAAAAAAAAAAAAACAGGCCTATAAAAAGAACAAGATTTTTTTTAAGGGGGAACATCAGTAGAAAAAAAGACCCATAAGAGATTCAGATATTAGGATTATCTGACATGAAATTTAAATTAAATGAATATTTGTAAGACAGGAAATTTAGCAGAGAACTGGAAACTATAAAAAAAGATTCAAAATGAAAATTCTGGAACTGGAAAACCCACTGAGATGAAATTAACTCAGTGGATTGGATTTAACAGAAGATTAAACACTATGCAGACAGAATTAGTGTTGAGAAGATATGTCAGAGAAAATCCAGATGAAAGGACAGAGAAACTTTTAAAATGTAGAAAATATGAAGATAAGTCAAGAGATATATGGCACAGTGAAAAGCTGTTAAATACACATAATTTGAGTCTTGGGAAAAGAGGAGAGAGAAAGTAGAAGCAACAGTATTTAAAGAAATGTTTTTGTTTAGTTATTAAATCATGTCCGACTCTTTCATGATCCCCATGGACTGTAATGTTCAATAATTTCCAAAGAGTAATGAAAGAAGACAAGCCCCAATTAGAGTCCTACAAACACCCAAGCAGGACAAATATAAAGGAACAAGACTTAAGTACTACAAAGACAATTTCAGATAACTGAAAAGAATATGTTCCCAGCAGTTCTGCAGTACATTTAGCAGTTCATGCTAGATTGATGGACTGGATATTTTACTATTATGAAATATCTCTTCTTATCTTTAGTAATATCCATTGCCTTTAAATCTACTTTGATGTTACTGACATAAGGAGAGATATTTTAAAACAGTAAACTATTCAGTCTATCAGTTCATTATGTCTATCTATTGATATATTCAATCTATTCAATTTGTTTTATCAATCTATTGATACATTCAATTTATATCAAGAAAATATAACAAAAAGGGACAGAACCAAAAGGGAAATTAGACCCACATAGTTAGAGATTTTATCACATCTCTCACTGATAGAATAAGCAGATAAATAGACATTAAGGATATTCAACATTTGAAGAGCAAAACTGCCAAACTTCATTGCCTTACATAGCACACAGCTTTCAACAGCTTCAGAATAGGCATTTTTTTCACGTGTATGTAAAACAATACCAAAAGCAACCATATATTGGTTCAAAACACAAGTCTCAGATTTGCTTAACAGATTCCGATAAGGTACCAACAGTAAAACTAAATAACAGTCCCAGAAGTCAGGTTGGGGATTACTCTTGAGAAGGGGGATAATAACAGGAAGAGGAAAAGAAATGGGCATTTGGGATGCTGATTCATCTGTTTCTCAACAGAAAAACCTTCCTACAAAAGAAAATGAGGCAAAACTTCAAGCCTGGAGAACCGCATCAAGGAATTCGTCCCAATATTTGAGGAAGAGAGAACATTTTGAATCTTGTTTTATAATGTCAGTGCAACCTAAGGACTTTATAAGAAAGAATCCTTTAGATCAGTTTCTTTTGTGTCATATAGGCAAAATCTTAACCGAAATATTAAATTGAAGTTGATAATGATGATCAAACTGGATTTATTCCAAGAGTGAAAAGGTAAACTTTTGAAAATCAGTCAAGGCAATCTACTGTAATTACAATCGTATAATCTCAATAGTTGAAAAAACATTTAACAAAAGCATCTGATATTCATTAATTAAGTATCTGATGATCCATACAGTTAATCATCTGGGAAATATAACTTAGAACCCCTAGAGGGGCTACAGTGAAAATTAAAATGCCTGACTACCCCCAGTTTAGTGAGGAGATTGAATGACTGAAACTCTTACCCATGGCTGGTGTGAGTACACTTTGCTACCCATACTATGGAAAATTGTTTGTCATTTGAACATACAAACTAAATTTGAACATACATAATCCTTGTGATTCATCATTTTTCCCCTAGGTATAACTCATCAGAAATGCTCGAGTCTGTGTGCCAAGTGATATTGAGATGGAAGCAAACCGCCCCCGTGTGCTGTGTGGTTATTACAGTTCCACTATCAAATGAAAGAAACAAGGTGCAGTTCATTCTCTGTAATTCCCTTTACATAAGGTTCAAAACCAGGAAAGCTAACCTGCAGGGTTAGAAGTGAGGGGGTTTCCTCTGAGGAAGAGAAGAGTCGTCATTTGGAGCCAGAGTAGGTGAGCGGTGGGGATGAAATTCTAAGGTTCTGGTAGTGACTTGTTTGTCTTAGGATGATGGTTGTACAGGTTTTTTCACTTTAGAATTGCTCCTGGAGCTCTCCAATATTTATACCCTTTTTAGTTACATATATTCTACTTCAGTAAAAGAATTTATATTAACATGATAGCATAGGAAGTTGTCCACTTTACTGAAGTTGTAAAATTTTTGCACTGCCATACAAGTACTGCCCTGGTTTCTTTTTCTGAAAGGCAGCAGCAATTCATCCTATGAATGTATAAACCCCAACACAACTCACAAATCAGGCAAGTGGGTGCAATGCAAGTGGTATGTGTAGAATCCAAATAGATCCCTCGGCTGTCACAGCTGAGCCATGGGGCTGCCGGGAATCTCAAGGATGAGAAGACAATTAAAGAAAATCCTTTATGGGACAAGGGCTTTGAAGAAGCCTCAGGTTAACAAATATCCAATGGGAACTCTCCTCCTCTGCT
The DNA here is from genome assembly GCA_006410675.1 of Oreotragus oreotragus. Classification (NCBI taxonomy): domain Eukaryota; kingdom Metazoa; phylum Chordata; class Mammalia; order Artiodactyla; family Bovidae; genus Oreotragus; species Oreotragus oreotragus. The sequence continues at coordinate 422,092 of SJYX01009841.1, forward strand.
AACAGGCAGTCATGGATCACAAGCAATTGAGGCATGTAAAGTTTGCCACCAAAGTAATTGTACGTGGGGCTTCCCTGGTGGTCCAGTGGTTAAGGATCCACCTTGCGATGCAAGGGACACAGGTTTGATCCCTGATCTGGAGGATCCCATATGCTGCAGAGCAGCTAAGCCAGTGCACGACAGCTAATGAGCCAGTGCTCCCGAGCCTGCGAGCCGCAACTTCTGAGCCCAGGCAGCGCAACTCCTGAAGCCCTAGAGCCCAGGCTCTGCAACAAGAGAAGTCCACGAACCCCAAAGAGTAGCCCTTGCTCGCCATGACTAGAGAAAGCCCACATGCAGCAACGAAGACCCAGAGCAGCCAAAAAAATAGAATAAGTAAATAAATCTTAAAAAAAAGATAATTATACATAATACCTGCTGAGCTCTTTTTATGACCCAGCCCCACTTTGCAAGCAATAACTTATTTTATCCTCACGATAACCTTTTTCTCATTACACAGATGAAAATATCAGAGGCACAGACTGGTGTAGCAATTTCCCACGGTGTGGGAGTAAAGAGGCAAGATGTGAACCCAGGCAAGCCGCAGGGCCCAAACTCCTAATGTCTGTCCACACAGCTGCTCCAGGCTAATTAGCGACTTTACAAACTGGTCTTGCACACATCTCAGTAATGTGACGGAAGGAATACAATTTTTTTTTTTTTTAAATGCTCTGGTAGAATGTTTTTCCCGCCCAAAGAAAATATTTTTGTTTTCTCCATTGCCGTGGTTAGAAACTCATCTGCATGAAAAGCCCTTCCTTTGGCAGCTTTACAATAGATAATTCTTCCTCCTGCCTAGTCGAGGGGGAGGCTTAGAATTAGAGAGGCTGCTAGAAAGTTCTGACCTAAAGAGAGCCTGGCTGTGACAGCAAGTAACTACCTGTTTCTAGAAGCAATAGAAGCTCTCTCTTTAAGCCTGTTCTGCTCAGGACCCCATCTGTTTCCAATCCTAATTCTTCAGGAAAAGGGGAGATTAGAGACTGTGAAGAATCCGCCTGCAATGAGGGAGAACTGGGTTTGATCTCTGGGTTGGGACGATTCCCCTGGAGAAGAGCATGGCAACTCACTCCAGTATTCTTACCCTGGAGAATCCCCATGGACAGAGGAGCCTGGCGGGCTCTAGTCCATGGGGTCGCGATGAGTTGGTCACAACCGAATGACTAAGCACAGCACACGTCATTTTGCAACACCGGACTTGAGTCCTCTGGGACACCATTCAGTTTTTTGTTTGTTTTTTTGGTCAGGGCTTCTTGGTTTTTATTCATCTCTTTATTTGAAAATACATGAAATCTTATGAATTTGGTTTTTGTCTCTCTGATGAGCAACTGTGGTGTTGGAGAAGACTTTTGAGAGTCCCTTGGACTGCAAAGAGATCCAACCAGTCCATCCTAAAGGAGATTTGTCCTGGGTGTTCATTGGAAGGACTGATGTTGAAGCTAAAACTCCAATACTTTGGCCACCTGATACGAAGAGCTGACTCATTTGAAAAGATTCTGATGCTGGGAAAGGTTGAGGGCAGGAGGAGAAGGGGACAACAGCGGATGAGATGGTTGGATGGCATCACTGACACAATGGACATGGGTTTGGGTAAACTCCGGGAATTGGTGATGGACAGGGAGGCTTGGCATGCTGCGGTTCATGGGGTCGCAAAGAGTCAGATGCAACTGAACTGAACTGAACTGATGAGCAACTGGGTCAATGTGGGAACCAGAAATCTAGATTTTGACACTCTCCCACCTCCTTTAAGCTGTTAATAACATTCTGCCTTTCCCAAGTTTCACATTTTGGCTTAATCTGACTTAATTTTGTAGTGACTGAAAGCTAGTTCCTTCTTCAGATTAAGTTCTAAGCAACTACGTCTCCAAAGAATATAGTACCAGCTAAGATAGTACACATAGGTACTTATGACTCATTTCATTCTGTAAATGTGTTTCTGGAAATGGTTGATTAAAGAAAGTGACTTCAGAGAAGATAAGTCAACGCTGACACGGCTCGGATTGTTTAGGGGTGCCAGGCTGTCTGGGAACTCTGATTCCAGCCCAGGTAACTGTTGGGTGTCAGCAGATGGCAAAGGGTTTGCTGGGATGAAGTCTGACTGAAGCCAGTGTGAATGGTAACTGTTGTGGTGTTTCTGCTTGTCTGGGCAGCGATCTCAGTGTGTGAGACCTGCTAGCCTGTCTCATCTCATACAGCTTAATTATATGAGTACTAATTTTATGGATTCCTTTAAATGCCGACTTGGTGCCACAAACAATTCAAATATTTTTAGTCATCAAATAGGTTAAGAAGAGGCATAGAAAGGCCAAGTTTACAAGGAGCCAGCCCTTCCCAGACTTCTAATTTCTGTTTCTTGGAGAAGAAACGATTCCAGTGTTCTCAATGAGACAGATTTCGGTTCCGTTGTTTTCATCTTGCGTCCCCAGATCGTAGCAGCAATCACCAACATGTGGCTGGGATGTTTTGCTTATTGCTCGTGACTTACTAGTAAAATGTGTTCCTTCTCTAATTTTAAAATATTTTTAAATGAAAAATGAGCATGGTTATAAGTTATATAATGCAGAGAGGATTTTAATGAAAACATCATCCACATCACTCACTTATTCCCAGCTCAATTCAAGCTGAACTGCGAAACTCTGCAGATGCTAGAATTTTAACAGCTTAATATACAAGAGTTAATATGGGTTTTAAGAAAACAAAAACAAGGGTGGTTTTCTCTTGCTGTTTGATGGTTTGTCCTCCAATTTCTCCATTTACTACTGAGTCATGGTATTCAGTTGGCTTATCATATCTTTTTCTCTAGTGTTTTAGACCTTAATCAAATATATGGTGATCGGGCAGAAAACCTGCATATTCATTTCTCTTGAATCTGTCAGAGAGTTGAAGTTGTGTCAACTAACTAACTTGAAATCTAAGGAATTCCCTGTGGGCCAGTGATAGGGCTCCCTGCTTCACTGCCGTGGCCTGGGTTCAATCCTTAGTTGGGGAACTAAGATCCCACAAGCTGCTTGGCTAAAAAAAGAGAGAGGAAAAAAAAGAAAAATCTAAGGGAAAACAGGCATCTCCAAGAAGGAATGGGCTGTGAGCCCTTGTTTGACCAGGGCAGATGCTTCTAGATACAAGTTGGTAAGAATTCAGCTAAGGCTTTTAATGAATTGCTAAGGGCTGAGTGTGACTAGAATAAAAATACAAAACTCCTTGGAGCTACAGAATTTGCACCAATTTGCAGGTTCTTTTGGAGAAGGAAATGTCAGCCCACTCCAGTATTCTTGCCTGGAGAATCCCATGGACAGAAGAACCTGGTGGGCTGCTATCCATGGGGTTGCCCAGAGTCAGACACGACTGAAGCGACTTAGCAGCTGCAGCAGCAGCAGCAGCAGGTTCTTTGGGGCTTTCCAGGTGGTACTAGTGATAAAGAACCCACCTGACAATTCAGGAGACCTGAGAGATGCGTGTTCGATTCTTTTTTTTTTTTTTTTTAATTTTTTATTTGAACTCCCAAACATGAACCGCCCCCCCCCACTGAACTCACTAAAGAAGAAGGTAGTTAATCTCTTTTACTAACTTTATATGATCTCTTGGGAAGCATCATCGTGATCAAGAAAATTTTAAAAGTAGAAAAATGTTAACTATTCCTGACTTTCAGTCTAACTTTCCCTTCACTTAGAACACTTTCATAGAATTTCAGTAGAAACGGTGACCAAGTACTGTCTCTCTGACCGTCTTTACCATTGGAAGCAGGCTGTTTGGATCTAGCTTTTAGATGCTTTGGTAAGTGGAAACCGACTTATAGATGTATTTTAAAAGGGTTTGGGTACAGATTCCTGGGATTTCTAGGTCCCTGGCAGTATCTACCCGCATCTCTCTTGAGTCTAACATAATACCTTCCCTAGCCTCATTCATGCTTTTACCCAAGGCTTGAACTTGCCCTGGCTTCCCAGGACCCCACCTGTATTTCTACATGACCCGTGTGCCTAATGCAGTCATGCTTCAGTGGGAGCCATTTATTATAGTCTGCCATCAGCCACATCAGGGAGGATGTGTTGAGCTCCTCCTCAAGGGCCAGGGGCAGATTTCTATAATCCTCCCTGGGTCTCAGCATCTCAGTATACAAACCTGGCACAGTGAGGACAGCCAGCAACCGAGGGCCTCCCTACATCTAATTGTGAGATTTTTCATCTGTCTGTTTACCTTGAAGAATCTTTTCAAGGAAGTATGTATAACCCTGGCATAAAAAAAATTATCTTAAAAACTTTAAAAGTAGGGATAGAGAATAATTCATCTTCATCCCACTGCTCTATTAGAGCTCATAACAAATCACAAATCAGATTGTCTGCAGCCAGGAAGTCAACAAACAGCTCATTGTTTCCAGAAACCTGTAACCACCTGAAACTCTGTACACCTGTACAAACGTGTAACCTTTGTACACATTCAGGCTCCACAGTAGCCACTGATCGATCCATTAATTGAAGAAAAGTGATTGACGTTTTCTACGAGAAAAGCCGTAAATGCTCCCAGTCGCTCCCTCCTCCAAGCTCACCAGGTGCTCACAGGAAGGCTGGGGATGGGGTGGTGACCATGACTGGGGTCATGACCAAGGAACACTGAGCTTCGGGATCGCCTGCTCTTTATCTTCGGGGAGAGGCTGCCTTGTTCCTCGGGCTGCTCCTTGCATGCACACGCCTGAGACGTGGCCTGGGAAAGGGGCTGAGAGCTGGGGCTCCTGGCTCTCCCAGTGGGAACGTGCCAGCACCCGCATGGTGGGTCACCTCTCCCAACAAGGCCAGGAACCAGTCCTGGAGGCCCCGCCCAGAGGGTTCTTCCACGGAACCAGGCCTAGGCCGCGGGCCTGCTGTTGAGCAGGAGGATGTGAAATAGTGGAACTGAAAGGTCAGAACTGCCCCTCTGGCCCTGAGGGACTGTAGGCGGTGATAAGAGAGGAAACAGGAGGGGAAGAGTGAGATAAAGAGGAAGGGAATCGAGGATGAGATGAGCGGATGCTGAGGGGGTCAGTGAGGACTCTGTGCGGGGGTCCCTCAGATCCCACCCGCTCCCACACACCTGGGGCTGCCAGAGCCCAGGCGCCTCAGCCATGCAGCAAGTCCAAGTAGGGGCTGGAAGCTAGCTTTCCGGAGCTGCTCTCTGTACCACTGTGGTGTGGTTCAGATCAGGCAATCCTGCAAGGGCCCAGAAGGGGGTGCCCTGGAAAAACGTGTCTCCCTGGACTGCTGTGGCCACGTGCTCCTGGTCCAGCCATGCTGGACCCTTTCCATTCTTTGCCCAAAGCCAGCAGCATATGCCCACCTGTAAGTCTTTGTGTCTTCACCCGTGGTATAGGGATGAGTGGCACTGACCTCACAGGCTTATATAACTTCTTTGAACTTTGATTTTGTCATTTGCAACATGAAGATAATACTACTATCTACTTCAAATTATTGATCTAAGAATTAAATAATNAGGGCCCAGGAGGGGGTGCACTGTACCTAACCTATGTGCCTCCCTGCACTGCCTTGGCCACGCAGCCCTGGGCCCGGTCATGGGGCTGCGGCCAGCCGTGCTGGACCCTGTCCACCCTCTGCAGCTCTTCTCTCATGGTAGCCAACCTGGGCCAGCAGTGTGCGCCCGAGCGAGCGACTGCCCTGGGCCTGCTATGGACCTCACCCTCTAACGGTGAGATGCGGGTCCCGTGGCAGCCATTACAGCTGCAGCCAGAGCCCCACGATTTTCACGTCCGGGCACAGCACGCTTTCACAGGAGTTTGGCTTCTCTGAGCGCTGCACAGTGGGTCTGGGGAGTGCAGCCCAGACATGCAGGACAGTTTTGATTTGTGGGGTAAAGTTGGAACAGGGAGACAGGAAATGGAAGGAGCCCACAAATGCATTCCTTGCCCTTCCTCCTCTCCCCTTCCTCCCCCATTCTTGACTAATTACTCCAAGATCTGGGCAGCCATTCTCAAGACATCCACGACCCTGGGCAGCCAGCTATGTTTCCTCGAGCATTGTCTTGTATTTGCACCCCCTTGTCCTTGTTCAGTGACCTTTTCCTCTCACTCTGGCTTCCCAGGGATTGTTCCCCATCTGCAGACCCCCCTAGGCTTCCCAGGTGGCTAGTGGTAAAGAACCTGCCTGTCAATGCAGGAGACAAAAGACGCAGGTTCGATCTCTGGGTTGGGAAGATCCCCTGGAGGAGGGCATGACAACCCACTCCAGTATTCATGCCTGGAGAATCCCATGGACAGAGGAGCCTGGCAGGCTATGGTCCATAGGGTTGCAAAGAGTCGGACATGACTGAAGTGACTTAGCACGCACACACAGGCTCCCTGATAATAATACACTAGCTTTTAAGTCTGACCACAGGATCTTTTTTCTAGGGACCCCAGGATCAGGCAGCAAGTGTGGAGGGTGGTTAAGGTTTTCTTCTGGAGATCTTGCCCTAAAGCAGATTATGTGCCTGGGTGGCCCTTGATGGAGGGCTTTAGGGCTAGAAGTGCAGGGAAATCAGGCCAACCTTAGTGTTTGTGAGAGCCTAGGCAGGGTCTGGCCAGTGAGGAACAGCAAGAGAATGACAATAAGATGTGCAGCCACTAGGCGGTCCAGTGACACCTTCTGCAAAGCCTAGTCTTTTATTTATTTTAGCATTTAATTATTTGACTGCTCCAAGTCTCAGTTGCGGCATGTGGGATCTATTTTCTTGACCAGGAATCGAACCTGGGTCCCCACCATTGGGAGCTCAGAGTCTCAGCCACTGGACCACCAGGGAAGTCCCCTTGCAAAGCCTAATTTGAGAACACTTTCTCCCCAAAGCCCCCAAAACAGAGTGTGTTCCTCATGTACCCAGACACTGACCAGAGGGAAGGAAAGGAGATAAAAATCAGAGATGAAATCATTCTAGTGAGGCTGCTCAAACCAGTCCAGACAGAGTTCCATTACTTTTCAACAGATTAAAATTTTATTCAGAAAGGAGACAATTTAGATTTGGGAAAGATATAAAGATTTTTTATTGGCAAGTCTAAGTTGTTTCTCCTAACCTAGGAAGAATATTAGTTACAAGTGAAAGAAAAAACTCCAATTTACTCTGCAAGTCCACATGGCTTTTGAGCAGTTTTGTGGGCCACCTGTAACTGGCTGGAGGGCTTGGTGAGAACCAAGATTACAGGACTGAGGCGCGCCAGAAGTGGCCATGGACGGGCAGAAGGCTGGCCAGAACAGCCGTTAGCCAACTTTGTGATTGGGAGGTAGTTCTTTCTTTACCTTGAAATGTGGCTGCTTGGTCAGATCCATGTTTCTAAGGCAGAGTTTGCAAACTGCAGGTGCCCCCAAGGGCCAGGGAGTTACTGGAGTGGGTGAAGAGGACCTCACAGGAACTATGTGACATGGAGAATGTTTACTCTGTACGGACAGGCAGCCACTGCAGAAAAGAGGGTGTGGTGTTCCCAGGGAGTAGCTTACATTTATGGAGGCAGATGGATAATCTCATTTTAAGCTCACAGGAACCCTACAAGGAGCTACTGTTACTATCCCTATTTTTCAGATGAAGATGATAACTTGAGTTGCTTCAAGTCCTGACGCACAGTGGGGCAGCAGGGCACGGCCCCTGATTTCTGTGCAGTGGGAAGCAGAGCAAACACACCAACTCCCGGTTCTTTTAGCCAGGCTGGGTGCCCTCCCTCATGAATCACAACCCTCCCAGCAGAGCAGAGCTGCTGGCAGCTGATGGAGCTTCTGTCTGACAACACTCCCCGTGATCTTCCCGGTGCGTCAGATGCCCTGTTAATTGCTCTGAATGACGGCACAGCTCCGGAGGGCACAGCAGTAGGCGAGGCTGTGACAGGGGAAGAGAGCAGGGAGTCATCCAAGGAGACACTGGGTCTGAGCAGACAGACCCATGATGTGCGCGATCTGTCAGCCTGTTAGGGGGTGAAACCTCCTAACTCCCCACTGACAGCTGTCGGTGTTGGAGCCAGGGGTGGGGGAACCTCTGAAACTCCAGCCACATGTTGGACTCGAGGGTTGAGGGTGTTTTCTCTGCCCCACCCCTCTATGCTTCCTAGACCCTGGGGACTGCCAGAGCCCAGATAATTAAGGTTCAATATCTTTTTTTTCAGTAGGAACAGGCTCACAGACTTAGAAAACAAACATGGTTGCCAAAGGAGAAAGGCTTAGACAGGGAGAGGGATAAATTAGGGTTAGGGATTAACATGTACACACTACCATCTATAAAACAGATAATCAACAAGGTCCTACTGTATAGCACAGGGAACTCTATTTAAATATTCTGTAATAACCTAAATGGGAAAAGAATCTGAAAAAAAATAGACTTGTGTATAACTGAATCACTTTGCTGTACACTCGAAAATCATACAATATTGTAAATCAACTGCAACATAAAATAAAATTTTGTAATTAATTAAAACATTTAAATATCCCAATTTAAATATTCAGAGTTTAAAAATACTCTCCAAGCCAAAGAAAACAGAAGTGTAGGCCAAGACGTGGCCTATGTTGCCAGCATGTGTCTGGCGTTCCACGAGCAGTAGTTAGGCAGTATCCTTGGAAAGCAAAGTTTTGTTTTTTGTTTTTTGGTTTTTTTCCCCAGATATTCATGGCAGAGTCTAAACTTGGTTTTTCTACAGAGTAGTCAAGAAGGGCACCTACACTTTTTACCGATAATGTTTTTCATTGCTCCACACATTTCCAGAATTCTTTTGGAATTGTCCTCACAAAGGTTTACAAACCAGCTATATTATTTTGTAACCATATCTCCTTTTTAGATGAAACTAGCATTTCCCTGTGTGATTCCAATCATCTTCGCCAGATGTGGCTCTGAATCACTTCTAGTTATTTCCAAAAATCACATCCATTCCGAGTGCATGGCAATTTACTACCCGGGGAATCATTCAAAAGAATGTATTTCAGAAATCATTAAAATACATTTATAGCCTTCAAGATAACAACCTTTAAGCAGACACACCGATTCATCTCTTCATGTTCTTATTGGTTAAAAAAAAACCCAGCCTCTGATATCAGGCTTCATCTCATTTATATTAGCTGAGTTGATATTCTAGGCAATGATGTGATATTATCCCTTATAAATTCTACCATACAAAATCAATCATCTCTTTCTTTCTCTATCTCTTTGGTGCTAAAAATTATGACAACGTACAAAAATTTAGATAGTTTAAGTCCACAATAGGATAATACCTGAGGTCTTGTAAAGCTGATCAGTGTGCACTAGATTAGTTTTTCTGGACTTTTTGCTGTGTATGAAGGTGGCTCTGTGTAGCATAGCCTTTCTAAACACACCTGCAGTTTTCCTTTAGTTCCTGGGATGTGAAATAAATTCCAGTGTAGTTACCAGCCACATAAAGAGTGCAGTTTTCCACAAGTAATTTAATGGGGAAAGAAACTTAAGAGGAATATGAAATGAAGAATATCAATGGTAGCCAGTTGGACAGATCATCCTGTTTCTGTTGCATCCATTCTCAACTCACAGTCTTCCCGAAATGGGGTGGGGAGGCTGGGCACTACCCCAATACCATCTGCTCCCCCTCCTAGATTAGCAGGAATAGGACTGGCTTCCAGCTAAGCAATACTATTCTGTCTCTATTGTATATGTTTTACAATCCACTTATATTCTTTCTTTTTTTTCTGTATTTTAAATCCGTCGTCTTCTTACCCTAATCAAGTATTCATGCATTTATTGTTCTTTCTGCCCAATAGTTTCTAGATTTGGATGTTTTGATCGGAAGTTTTTCTTTTAAAAATGGCTGGAATTAACATAGTAATGTCAATTTTAAAATTTTCCGTGTAAGGATATTAAAAAGAATACCTTCTTTTAGAATGAATAAACAACAGGGCACTAATGTATAGCACGGGGAACAATGGCCTGCGATAAACTATAATGTAAAACAATTTTTTAAAATATGGAAAAAAAGCCTGCTAAAATGTGTTCAAATATGTGGAGTATAGATGTACCTGATACTGAAACAATGCCAGGGTACTTCAAAACAGGACAAGCTGTGCAAATTAGTGTGTGTTCTTTATATTCCCTAGATTGAGAATTGTTTGTAAGTATAGTGGCAGAGTAGCATAGTTTGCCTTTTATACTAAACTTTATTGGCTATTCTGGACCAAAAGAGGAATATTTATTGTATAAATATTTCAAATGAGAACACATTTGTCTGTTTTTTAAAAAATACCATCTATGATTGCTGCCATTTGATGAAAGGTGATTTTAATCTTTAAAAAAGTAAAAAAAAAAAAAATAGAGTAGCATAGTTTGCCTTTTATACTAAACTTTATTGGCTATTCTGGACCAAAAGAGGAATATTTATTGTATAAATATTTCAAATGAGAACACATTTGTCTGTTTTTTAAAAAATACCATCTATGATTGCTGCCATTTGATGAAAGGTGATTTTAATCTTTAAAAAAGTAAAAAAAAAAAAAAATCCTAGAATAAAAGATGATGAAATAAAAATTTCTCTTCACACCCTGTATGATCACACCCATTCTTGAAATGAAATGAAAATAACAAGTGTAGGTAAGAATGTGGAGATATTGTAACCCATGTTCCCTGTTGGTGGGAATGTAAAGTGGTGTTCTAGAAAACAGTTAAAAAATTAAAATTTTCATATGCTCCAACTCTTCTACTTTTGGATATGTATACCTGTAAAAACTGAAAGCAAGGTCTTGAAGAGATATTTGTATGCCCATATTCATAGCAGCACTATTCACAATAGCCAAAAGGTGGAAGCAACCTAATTGTTCACTGGCAGATCAATGGATGAATAAAAAGTGGTATATAGATACCAAATAATGTACAAATCAAGAAAGAATGAAATTCTGACATATGCAACAACATACGTGAAACTTGAGGACATTATGCTAAGTGAAATAAGCCAGTCACAAAAAGACAAATACTGTATGATTCCACGTATATTAGGGACCTAGAGTTATCAGATTTTTAGAGAAAGTAGAATGGTGGTTGCCAGGGATGAAGGAGAGGGGGATATGGGAGCTATTGTTTGATAGGTACAGAGTGGCAGTTTTGCACACTGAAAAAGTTCTGCATGATAACGTGAGTATACTCAACACTACTGAACTGTAGACTTAAAAATGTGAAAGATGGAAAATTTATATGTTATGTATTTCATAACAGTTAAAAATGAAAAAATAAAAGAGACCATTGTTCTCCTCTTCAAAACAAACCCCACTCTCTATGGGTGTGTCTCTTGCTTCACTCATGTCTCAGCAGGCTGGTAAAACCTCATCACAGTTGGACACTGATCCTCAGTGGCTGTTTGGGGATCACTGGACCAGGAGGCCTCATGCTTCTAGGAGGGAGCCAGGTTCTAGGCGAGAAACAGAAGGAACAGTGAAATGTCCTTGGCCTCAACCACCAGGGAGTTTACCTGGGACAGGGCAGGGTTCTGGGAGGAGCTTGGCTATGTCCTCTAGGCAGTGGGAGCCTACCCGTCTCTGGCCACTCAATTTCAGATGAGGAATCTAACACCGGAAGTGTGTAATCTTATTTATTCCCCTTAGCATGGGGTGGCAGTCAACTATTTCAAGGACAAGCATTAATCAGTGGAATGGATGCTGGCTGAGTGTTGGGGCAGGGATCTGGAGTGCCCCCTGCTGCTTTAGTGGATGCTCTGCCTTTGATTGTACAGCAAGGAGATCAAATCAACACTGAATATTCATTAGAAGGACTGTTGCTGTATCTGAAGCTCCAGTATTTTGGCCACCTGATGCAAAGAGCCAACTGCTTAAAAAAGATACTGATAGTGGGAAAGATTGAAGGCAAAAGGAGAAGGGGATGGCAGTGTATGAGATGGTTAGATAGCATCACTGGCTTAATGGATATGAATTTGAACAAACTATCATTCACTGTATCATGGTGAATGATAGAGGGGTCTGGTGTGCTGCAGTCCATGGGGTTGCAAGGAGTGGGACACAACTTAGAGACTGAACAACAACTCCCTTTGTTGATGGGAATTCCCTGGTGGCTCGGTCAGTAAAGAATCCACCTGCAACGGGGGAGACCTGGGTTCAGTCCCTGGATTGGGAAGATCCCCTCGAGAAAGGGATGGCTACCCACTCCAGTATTCTGGCCTGGAGAATTCCATGGACAGAGGAGCCTAGTGGGCTGAAGTCCATAGGGTCACAAGGAGGAGGACACAACTGAATGACTTTCACTTTCAGGAATCTTGGGGAAGCTGCTGAATGGGTACCAGTGTTTTAATCTCCTACCCTCACCCCCTAGCTTTATTAAGGTGTAACTGAAAAATAAAAATTATAAATATTTACAGTGTATGATGATGTTTTGATATATGGATACATTGTGAAATGATAACCTTGGTCAACTCAACATACCCATTGCTTCACATAATTTACTATTTGTGTGTGTGTGTGTGTGATGAGAACATGTTGCCTGACCAGATTTCAAGTATACAATTGTTACTTATGGTCACGATGCTATATATTTGTTGTTGTTGAATCTTTAAGTGGTCTCTGACTCTTTTACAACCTCAAGAATACTGGAGTCGGTTGCCATTTCCTTCTCCAGGGCATCTTCCCGACCCAGGGATCAAACCTCAGCCTCCTGCATTGTGGGTGGATTCTTTACAGCTGAGCCACCAGGGAAGCCCATGCTATACATTAGATCTCCATAATTAATTTATTTATCCAACCTGCAGAATTGAAGCTTTGTACCCTTTTACAAACAGCACCTCATTTTCTCTACCCCCCACTCCCTGGCAACCACCATTCTACTCTCTGCTTCTAAGTTTGGCTTTTTTTAGATTCCACATATAGGTGAGATCAGGCAGCATTTGTCTTTCTGTGCCTTGTTTATTTCCCTTAATATAATGTCCTCTAGGTTCATCCCTGTTGTCACAAAGGATAGGNCACCTCATTTTCTCTACCCCCCACTCCCTGGCAACCACCATTCTACTCTCTGCTTCTAAGTTTGGCTTTTTTTAGATTCCACATATAGGTGAGATCAGGCAGCATTTGTCTTTCTGTGCCTTGTTTATTTCCCTTAATATAATGTCCTCTAGGTTCATCCCTGTTGTCACAAAAGATAGGATTTCCTTCTTTTTTAAAGCCTAATAATATTCCTCTGTGTATACATACAGCACATTTTCTTTATTCGTCCATCCATTGATAGACACTTAGGCTGATTCTTTATCTTGGCTATTGTGAATAATGCTGCAGGGAACAGGGGAGTGCAAATATCTCTTCAAGACTTAATTTCATTTCCTTTGGAAATATATCGAGAAGTTGTACTTCTGGATCATAGTGCCAACTAAAAATTGGCCCTTGCCATCTGCCCCTACCAATGCAGGAGATGTGGGTTTGATCCCTGGATCGGAAAGGTCCTTTGGAGAAGGAAATGGCAACCCATCCCAGTATTCTTGTCTGGGAAATCCCATGGACAGGGGAGCCTGGCAGGCTACAGTCCATGGGGTCGCAAAGCAATCTGCCTCTGCAGGGATTAAGCCACAAACTGCTGTACTGCTAATCTTCAACACACTCTGAATGGAGTTTGGGATGGAGATCAGGAATGTGTTCTCTGGGAAAAAACAGCAGAACAAACCTTCAGATGGTTAGATATTTTCAGGAGACAATTTTATGAGCCCAATTCTTGTACCTCCTCATATCTAGAAAAGCACTAAAATCATTAATGATGACCTCTGCTCTTCATGACTAGCAGCAAGCCTCTACCAAAATGTACATTTTACTGCATATAACCCCCTACACTAAAATCGTATATAATACTGACCTCTCGCCTACCTCTTTGGAGCAGTTTCTCAGAGCTATCTGAAATGCTGTCTTCTGGGCTATAGTCTTCATTTTGTTCCCAAATAAACTTTACTTACGACTCTCATGTTGTGCTTTTTTTTTTCTGTCGACAACAGGTGGTTCAATTTTTAATTTTTTGAGGAACCTCCATACTGTTTTCCATAATGGCTGTACCAATTTACATTCCTACCAACAGTGTATATGTGAAATGGCAATCCACTCCAGTATTCTTGCCTGGAAAATCCCATGGACAGATGAGCCTGGTAGGCTACAGTCCGTGGGGTCTCAAAGAATCGGACACGACTGAACAACTTTCCTTTTTCTCTGCATCCAGAACTTGTCTTTTGAAAATAGCTATTCTAACAGATGAAAGTTACACCTTATTGTGGTTTTCGGTTTATATTTTTCTAATGATTAGGGATGTTGTATTTTTTCATGTATGTCTTCCTTTGTGAAATGTCTTTTTAGGTCCTTTGCCTACTTAAAAAAAAATTATTTTAGTTGGAGGCTACTTACTTTACAATATTGTGGTGGTTTTTGCCATACATTCACATGAATCAGCTATGGGTGTACATGTGTTCCCCATCCTGAACCCCCTCCCACCTCCTTCCCCACCCCATCCCTCAGGGTCATCCCAGTGCATCAGCCCTGAGCACCCTATCTCATGAATCCAACCTTGACTGGTGATCTATTTCACATATGATAATATACATGTTTCAATGCTATTCTCTCAAATCATCCCACTCTTGCCTTCTCCCACAGAGTCTAAAAGTCTGTTCTTTACATCTGTGTCTCTTTTGCTGTCTCGCATATAGAGTCATCGTTACCATCTTTCTAAATTCCACATATATGTGTTAATATGCTATATTGGTGTTTTTCTTTCTGACTTACTTCGCTCTGTATAATAGGCTCCAGTTTCATCCACCTTATTAGAACTGATTCAAATGCATTCTTTTTAATAGCTGAGTAATATTCCATTGTGTATATGTACCACAGCTTTCTTATGCATTCATCTGCCAATGGACATCTAGGTTGCTTCTGTGTTCTGGCTATTGTAAACAGTATTGCGATGAACATTGGGGTACACGTGTCTCAATTCTGGTTTCCTCCGTGTGTATGCCCAGCAGTGGGATTGATGGGTCATATGGCAGTTCTATTTGCAATTTCTTAAGGAATCTCCACACTGTTCTCCATAGTGGCTGTACTAGTTTGCATTCCCACCAACAGTGTAAAAGGGTTCCCTTTTCTCCACACCCTCTCCAGCATTTATTGTCTGTAGACTGTCGGGGTCCAGCCCCGGTTGTATCCAGGGNGTGTGTATGCCCAGCAGTGGGATTGCTGGGTCATAAGGCAGTTCTATTTGCAATTTCTTAAGGAATCTCCACACTGTTCTCCATAGTGGCTGTACTAGTTTGCATTCCCACCAACAGTGTAAGAGGGTTCCTTTTTCTCCACACCCTCTCCAGCGTTTACTGCTTGTAGATTTTTGGATCGCAGCCATTCTGACTGGTGTGAAATGGTACCTCACTGTGGTCTTGATTTGCATTTCTCTGATAATGAGTGATGTTGAGCATCTTTTCATGTGTTTGTGAGCCATCCGTTTGTCTTCTTTGGAGAAATGTCTATTTAGATCTTTGGCCCATTTTTTGATTGGGTCATTAACTTTTCTGGAGTTGAGCTGCATAAGTTGGTTGTATATTTTTGAGATTAGTTGTTTGTCAGTTGCTTCATTTGCTATTGTTTTCCCCAATTAAGAAGGCTGTATTTTCACCTTGCTTATAGTTTCCTTTGTTGTGCAGAAGCTTTTAATTTTAATTAGATCCCATTTGTTTATATTTGCTTTTATTTCCAGTATTCTGGGAGGCGGATCATTGAGGATCCTGCTGTGATTTATGTCGGAGAGTGTTTTGCCTATGTTCTCCTCTAGGAGTTTTATAGTTTCTGGTCTTACATTTAGATCTTTAATCCATTTTGAGTTTATTTTTGTGTGTGGTGTTAGAAAGTGATCTAGTTTCATTCTTTTACAAGTGGTTGACCAGTTTTCCCAGCACCACTTGTTAAAGAGATTGTCTTTACTCCATTGTATATTCTTGCCTCCTTTGTCAAAGATAAGGTGTCCATATGTGTGTGGATTTATCTCTGGGCTTTCTATTTTGTTCCATTGATCTATATTTCTGTCTTTGTGCCAGTACCATACTGTCTTGATGACTGTGGCTTTGTAGTAGAGCCTGAAGTCAGGTAAGTTGATTCCTCCAGTTCCATTCTTCTTTCTCAAAATTGCTTTGGCTATTCGAGGTTTTTTGTATTTCCATACAAATCTTGAAATTATTTGTTCTAGTTCTGTGAAAAATACCGCTGGTAGCTTGATAGGGATTGCATTGAATCTGTAGATTGCTTTGGGTAATATATTCATTTTCACTATATTGATTCTTCCAATCCATGAACATGGTATATTTCTCCATCTATTAGTGTCCTCTTTGATTTCTTTCATCAGTGTTTTATAGTTTTCTATATATAAGTCTTTAGTTTCTTTAGGTAGATATATTCCTAAGTATTTTATTCTTTTCGTTGCAATGGTGAATGGAATTGTTTCCTTAATTTCGTTTTCTACTTTCTCATTATTAGTGTATAGGAATGCAAGGGATTTCTG
Source organism: Oreotragus oreotragus (assembly GCA_006410675.1). NCBI lineage: Eukaryota > Metazoa > Chordata > Mammalia > Artiodactyla > Bovidae > Oreotragus > Oreotragus oreotragus. The sequence goes on from SJYX01009841.1 coordinate 438,586, forward strand.
TGTGTTGATTTTATATCCTGCAACTTTACTATATTCATTGATTAGCTCTAGTAATTTTCTGGTGGAGTCTTTAGGGTTTTCTATGTAGAGGATCATGTCATCTGCAAACAGTGAGAGTTTTACTTCTTCTTTTCCAATTTGGATTCCTTTTATTTCTTTTTCTGCTCTGATTGCTGTGGCCAAAACTTCCAGAACTATGTTGAATAGTAGCGGTGAAAGTGGACATCCTTGTCTTGTTCCTGACTTTAGGGGAAATGCTTTCAATTTTTCACCATTGAGGATAATGTTTGCTGTGGGTTTGTCATATATAGCTTTTATTATGTTGAGGTATGTTCCTTCTATTCCTGCTTTCTGGAGAGTTTTTATCATAAATGGATGTTGAATTTTATCAAAGGCCTTCTCTGCATCTATTGAGATAATCATATGGCATTTATTTTTCAATTTGTTAATGTGGTGAATTACATTGATTGATTTGCGAATATTGAAGAATCCTTGCATTCCTGGGATAAAGCCTACTTGGTCATGGTGTATGATCTTTTTAATGTGTTGTTGGATTCTGATTGCTAGAATTTTGTTGAGGATTTTTGCATCTATGTTCATCAGTGATATTGGCCTGTAGTTTTCTTTTTTTGTGGCATCTTTGTCAGGTTTTGGTATTAGGGTGATGGTGGCCTCATAGAATGAGTTTGGAAGTTTACCTTCCTCTGCAATTTTCTGGAAGAGTTTGAGTAGGATAGGTGTTAGCTCTTCTCGAAATTTTTGGTAGAATTCAGCTGTGAAGCCGTCTGGACCTGGGCTTTTGTTTGCTGGAAGATTTCTGATTACAGTTTCAATTTCCGTGCTTGTGATGGGTCTGTTAAGATTTTCTATTTCTTCCTGGTTCAGTTTTGGAAAGTTGTATTTTTCTAAGAATTTGTCCATTTCTTCCACGTTGTCCAATTTATTGGCATATAATTGCTGATAGTAGTCTCTTATGATTCTTTGTATTTCTGTGTTGTCTGTTGTGATCTCTCCATTTTCATTTCTGATTTTATTGATTTGATTTTTCTCCCTTTGTTTCTTGATGAGTCTGGCTAATGGTTTGTCAATTTTATTTATCTTTTCAAAAAACCAGCTTTTGGCTTTGTTGATTTTTGCTATGGTCTCTTTTGTTTCTTTTGCATTTATTTCTGCCCTAATTTTTAAGATTTCTTTCCTTCTACTAACTCTGGGGTTCTCCATTTCTTCCTTTTCTAGTTGCTTTAGGTGTAGAGTTAGGTTATTTATTTGACTTTTTTCTTGTTTCCTGAGGTATGCCTGTATTGCTATGAACTTTCCTCTTAGCACTGCTTTTATAGTGTCCCACAGGTTTTGGGTTGTTGTGTTTTCATTTTCATTCATTTCTATGCACATTTTGATTTCTTTTTTGATTTCTTCTGTGATTTGTTGGTTATTCAGAAGCGTATTGTTCAGCCTCCAAATGTTGGAATTTTTAATAGTTTTTCTCCTGTAATTGAGATCTAATCTTAATGCATTATGGTCAGAAAAGATGCTTGGAATGATTTCGATTTTTTTGAATTTATCAAGGTTAGATTTATGTCCCAGGATGTGATCTATCCTGGAGAAGGTTCCGTGAGCACTTGAGAAAAAGGTGAAATTCATTGTTTTGGGGTGAAATGTCCTATAGATATCAATTAGGTCTAACTGGTCTATTGTATCATTTAAAGTTTGCGTTTCTTTGTTAATTTTCTGGTTAGTTGATCTGTCCATAGGTGTGAGTGGGGTATTAAAGTCTCCCACTATTATTGTGTTATTGTCAATTTCCCCTTTCATACTTGTTAGCATTTGTCTTACATATTGCGGTGCTCCTATGTTGGGTGCATATATATTTATAATTGTTATATCTTCTTCTTGGATTGATCCTTTGATCATTATGTAGTGGCCTTCTTTGTCTCTTTTCACAGCCTTTGCTTTAAAGTCTATTTTATCAGCTATGAGTATTGCCACTCCTGCTTTCTTTTGGTCTCTATTTGCATGATATATCTTTTTCCAGCCTTTCACTTTCAGTCTGTTTATGTCCCTTGTTTTGAGGTGGGTTTCTTGTAGACAGCATATACAAGGGTCTTGTTTTTGTATCCATTCAGCCAGTCTTTGTCTTTTGGTTGGGGCATTCAACCCATTTACGTTTAAGGTAATTATTGAGAAGTATGATCCCGTTGCCATTTACTTTATTGTTTTGGGTTCGGGTTTATACACCCTTTTTGTTTCCTGTCTAGAGAATATCCTTTAGCATTTGTTGGAGAGCTGGTTTGGTGGTGCTGAATTCTCTCAGCTTTTGCTTGTCTGTAAAGCTTCTGATTTCTCCTTCGTATTTGAAAGAGATCCTTGCTGGGTACAGTAATCTGGGCTGTAGGTTTTTTTCGTTCAACACTTTAAGTATGTCTTGCCATTCCCTCCTGGCCTGAAGAGTTTCTATTGAAAGATCAGCTGTTATCCTTATGGGAATCCCCTTGTGTGTTATTTGTTGTTTTTCCCTTGCTGCTTTTAATATTTGTTCTTTGTGTTTGATCTTTGTTAATTTGATTAATATATGTCTTGGAGTGTTTTGCCTTGAGTTTATCCTGTTTGGAACTCTCTGGGTTTCTTAGATTTGGGTTATTATTTCCTTCCCCATTTTAGGAAAGTTTTCAACTATTATCTCCTCAAGTTTTTCTCATGGTCTTTATTTTTGTCTTCTTCTGGGACTCCTATAATTTGAATGTTGTAGCGTTTCATATTGTCCTGGAGGTCTCTGAGATTGTCCTCATTTCTTTGAATTCATTTTTCTTTTTTCCTCTCTGATTCATTTATTTCTACCATTCTATCTTCTATTTCACTAATCCTATCTTCTGCCTCCGTTATTCTACTATTTGTTGCCTCCAGAGTGTTCCTGATCTCATTTATTGCATTATTTATTGTATATTGACTCTTTTTTATTTCTTCTAAGTCCTTGTTAAACCTTTCTTGCATCTTCTCAATCCTTGTCTCCAGGCTATTTATCTGTGATTCCATTTTTATTTCAAGATTTTGGATCATTTTCACTATCAATATTCGGAATTCTTTCTCAGGTAGATTCCCTATCTCTTCCTCTTTTGTTTGGTTTGAGGGGCATTTCTCCTGTTCCTTTACCTGCTGGGTATTCCTCTGTCTCTTCATCTTGGTTGTATTGCTGCATTTGGGGTGGCCTTTCTATATTCTGGGAGTTTGTGGACTTCTCTTTATTATGGAGTTTCCTCACTGTGAGTGAGGTTGTATCAGTGGCTTGTCAAGGTTTGTTGGTTAGGGAGGCTTGTGTTGGAGTTCTGGTGGGTGTAGCTGGATTTCTTCTCTCTGGAGTGCTATGAAATGTCCAGTAATGGGTTATGAAACGTCAATGGTTTTAGAGTAACTTTGAGCTGCCTGTATATTGAATCTCAGGAGTGTGTTCCTGTGTTGCTGGAGAATTTGTGTGGTATGTCTTGCTCTGGAATTTGTTGGCCCTTGGGTAGTGCTTGGTTTCAGTGTAGGTATGGAGGCATTTGATGAGCTCCTATCGATTAATATTCCCTGGATTCAGGATTTCTCTGATGTTCTCAGGGTTTGGACTTAAGCCTCCTGCTTCTGGTTTTCAGTTTTATTTTTACAATAGCTTCAAGACTTCTCCATCTATATAGCACCAATGATAAAACATCTACGTTAAAGATGAAAAGTTTCTCCACATTGAGGGATACCCAGAGAGGTTCACTGAGTTACATGGAGAAGAGAAGAGGGAGGGGGTAGTTAGAGGTGACTGGAATGAGATGAGGTGGGAATCAAAAGAGGAGAGAGCAAGCTAGCCAGTCATCACTTCCTTACGTGCACTCCACAGTCTGGACCGCTCAGAGGTGTTCATGGAGTTATACAGGGAAGAGGAGAAGGAGGAAGTAGACAGAGGTGGCCAGGAGGATAAAAGAGGGAAATGAAAAGGAAAGAGACAGATCTGGACAGTAACCAGTTCCCTAAGTGTTCTCTACCGTCTGGGACACATAGATTTACAGAGTTGGGGAGAGAAGAGAAGGGGGCAGAAAGAGACAGAGGCCACCTGGTGGAGAAAAAGGAGAGTCCAAAGGAGGAGAGAGTGGTCAAGCCAGTAACCTCGCTCTCAGGTAAAATTGGGTACTGAAGATTGGGTTTTTAAATGTACAAAATTGACAACAAATACCAAAAAGCAAAGATTAAAAATCTGGAGTAGAGATTGGATTTTCAAAAATACAATATTAAAGAAAAGAAGAAGAAAAGAAAAAAGAAAAAAAAAGCCACAAGACTTATTAAACAACAACAACAACCACAAAAATACTATATACAGTGTTTGCTTTAAAAATAGGGTCTTTTTTTAAAATAATAGTAGGTTATAAAAATAAAAATTAGAGAAATAAAGGACTTAAAAATTTACAAAAGTTAAAAAAAGAAGGAAAATAAGAAAGAACAATCACACAACAACATCAACACAAAACAAAACAAACAAAAAAAAAGAATTGTAAAAATAGTAAAGATATATCTGGCCCTTTCTCTGGTGTTGTGGGCAGTGTCGGGTCACTTCCAAGGCAGTTCCCTCTGTTTAACTTCTTCTGTTTGCTGGTCTCTTCAGTGTCTGATTTCTGTCTTGACACAAGGAGGGCGGTAGTGGACACTTTTTTTCTTTTTTTTTTAGGCTCACTTGTTCAATCGCACTGTGGGGAGTGAGGGATGCTGTGAATAAATAATACTGGCATGTGCTTGCAGTCTCATCCACACTGGGCCTGCCCTTGCTCGCGGTGCACACCGCTTAGGCTCTACATTGCTCTGCCGGGGAGCTGCCTCAAGCTGGCCCTAGGCTTCGTGCACCTCCCCTGTCTAAGCCGCTCAGGCTTGGCGCTCAGGTAGCCCTCAGAGGCGCAGATTTGGTTGGGCTTGGGTTTTGTGCCCTTCCCAGGTCCGAGTAGCTCAGGAGTTTGGTGAGCCCAGTCGCTGCGACTTATCGCCTTTCCCTGCTGCTCAGTTTTCTGGGTGTACTGCTGGCGTTCCTTCTCAGGCAGATGATGACTGTCCAGAACCCCCAGAAGTCAGTTAGCAAAGAAGCCTGCTTGCATTTTGGTAGGTAGCGTCTCTCTTGGGCTGCGATTGCACCCTTCCAGCCCTTAAGGCTCTGGCTGCCTGTCACCAGAGGGGGATGGTCTGCAGCCGGCTGTTTCCGTTCCATCCTTTGTTCTGTGTGTGGTCCTGGCATTATCTTATGTTCCAGCGTTTCACGTGGTAGCTATCCTACAGTCTGGTTTGCTAGCCCAAGTTAGTTCGCTCTGGTTTGTGCGGGGCGTTCTGGCCCAATTCTCAAGAAAAAAAGCACTGCAGCCTGCGCCTCCCGCACCTCCCTGCCCAGCCCCCACTTGCTAGTGGCGGATGCAGGTGTCTGCACTGCTTTTCCACTGGGGGAGTTACTGTTGGGCTCGTAATCTGTTGGTTGTAATTATTTATTAATTTTTCCTTCCTGTTATGTTGCCCTCTATGCTTCCAAGGCTCGGCACAGACTCTGCAGCAAGAATGTTTCCTGGTGTTTGGAAACCTCTCTTCTTAAGAGTCTCTTCCCGGGATGGGACTCCCTTCCAGGAACGGAGCTCCCTCCCTACCTTCTTTGTCTCTTTTTTTGTCTTTTATATTTTTTCCTACCTATTTCTGAAGCCAATGATCTGCTTTTCTGGTTGCCTGATGTCCTCTGCCAGCATTCAGAAGTTGTTTTGTGGAATTTACTCAGCGTTGAAATGTTCTTTTGATGAATTTGTGAGGGAGAAAGTGGTCTTTCCATCCTATTCCTCCACCATCTTCTGCTATCTCCTATCAATCATTTTCTACAAGAACTTTTTATTATCACAGAGGCAATATTCATCAGGAAACAGAACCTAGTAAGAATGAAAAACAGAGCTCTCCACCCTGGGTCACTGCAGCCTCCACCACTTTCGGGCTTAGTAGCCTGAAGCAAAATAAAATTAATTAAAAGATGACAAAAAGCCTGAAAACACTTTAAAATTAAAAAGTAAAAAAAAAAAAAGAAAGAAAAAGAAAAAAACAAAAACGAAACCTCTTTGGAGAACGCATGGGGAAGTCACTTTCACACGCTCTGGCCTGCCAGCAGCCGCTGCACCTGGGAATCTGTCGGTCCCCTTCCCTCGATCCGGTGGTGAGCCACCTGCATGCCAGCGTCCATGCACCAACTCCCGGTTGCACCACGTGGCAGCCCCACATGGCAGCCTCGCGCCCGCCGCCCTCTGTGCGCCGCCCTCCCCACACCACATGTCCGTGCTGCCCTTCGTTGGACCTGTGTGGGAAGCAGCTACATGCTCGGGCCACCCTGGGCTTGCCAAGTCAGCACCAACAGATGGTTGGTTTCCCTCTTCCCCAGCCTGCTGTAACCTCAAACCGCTGGGAGCGCGAGGCCTATATTTATAGAGAAACACGCATCCAGGAGACCACTGTGGGCACCGCTTGGGGTGGTGGGGCCTGGGGAGATGAACGATGCGGCCAGCAGCTACCCCATGGCCTCCCTGTATGTGGGTGACCTGCTCGGACATCACCGAGGCCATGATGTATGAAAAGTTCAGTCCTGCAGGGCCTGTGATGTCCATCCGGGTCTACTGCTATATGATCAACCACCACTCCCTGGGTTATGCCTACGTCATCTTCCAGCAGCCTGCCTTGGACACCATGAACTTTGATGTAATTAAGGGAAAGCTGATCGGAATCGTGTGGTCTCAGAGGGATCCATCTCTGAGAAAATCTGGTGTGGGAAACGTCTTCATCAAAAACCTGGACAAATCTATAGATGACAAGGCACTTTATGATACTTTTTCTGCTTTGGGGAACATTCTGTCCTGCAAGGTGGTGTGTGATGAAAATGGCTCTAAGGGTTATGCCTTTGTCCACTTTGAGACTCAGAAGGCTGCCAACAAGACTGTCGAGAAGATGAACGGCATGCTCCTCAATGACTACAGAGTGTTTGTGGGCAGATTCAAGTCTCGAAAAGAGAGGGAAGCTGAATTTGGAACCAAAGCCAAGGAATTCACCAATGTTTACATCAAAAACTTCAAGGAAAAGGTTGATGATGATAATCTGAAAGAGCTATTTAGCCAGTTTGGTAAGACCCTAAGTGTCAAGGTGATGAGAGATCCCAGTGGGAAATCCAAAGGCTTTGGCTTTGTGAGTTACGAAAAACACAAGGATGCCAATGAGGCTGTGGAAGAGATGAAAGGAAAAGAAATAACTGGGAAGGTCATTTTCATTGGCTGGGCACAAAAGAAAGTGGAGTGGCAGGCTGAGTTAAAGCGAAAATTTGAACAGCTGAAGCAGGAGAGGATTAGTCACTATCAGGGGGTGAATCTCTACATTAAGAACTTGGATGAAACCATCGATGACGAGAAGTTAAGGAAAGAGTTTTCTCCTTTTGGATCAATTGCCAGTCCTAAGGTGATGCTGGAGGATGGGAGAGGCAAAGGATTTGGATTTGTCTGCTTCTCATCCTCTGAAGAGGCAACCAAAGCAGTCACAGAGATGAATGGACGCATGGTGGGCTCCAAACCACTGTATGTCGCTCTGGCCCAGAGAAAGGAGGAGAGAAAGGCTCACCTGACCAACTAGGATATGCAGCAGGTGGCTGGGATGAGGGCACTGCCCGCCAACACCATCTTAAATCAGTTCCTGCCTGCAGCTGGGGGCTACTTTGTGCCAGCAGTTCCATGGATTCAGGGAAGATCTCTGTATTATACATCTAACCAGTTAGCACAGATGAGGCCTAATCCACACTGGCAGCATGGTAGGAGACCTCAAGGCTTCCAAGGAATGCCAAGTGCTATACACCAGTCTGGGCCTCGTCCAGCTCTTCACCATCTGGCTCCAACTGGTAATGCTCCAGCCTCTCGTGGCCTCCCTACTACCACTCAGAGAGTCGGGTCTGGTCTGACTGCTTGGCTATGGACTTTGGTGGGACTGCTGCCGCCCAGCAAGGGCTGATTGATAGCTGCCAGTCTGGAGGTGTTCCTAAACCTCTTACAGAGCTTAGCATCTCGTGCCGCTGTTGCTGCCACTGCTCCTTAAACTGTTGCACCTTACAAATAAGCCTCCAGTGTCTGCAGTCCTCACCCTGCCATCCTGCCCTGCAGGCACCGCAACCTGTGATCCACATTCAGGGGCAGGAGCCACTGACTGCCTCCATGCTGGCCACGGCACCCTCCCCCCCAGGAACAGAAACAGATGCTGGGTGAACGTCTGTTCCCACTCATTCAGACGATGCACTCGAACCTGGCTGGGAAGATAACTGGGATGCTGCTGGAGATCGACAGCTCGGAGCTGCTGCACATGCTGGATTCCCCCGAGTCTCTCTGCTCCAAGGTGGATGAGGCTGTGGCGGTCCTTCAGGCTCATCATGCCAAGAAAGAAGCTGCTCAGAAGCTGGGCGTTGTTGCTGCTGCTACCTTTTAGACAAGGACGAACCAATTCAAAAGTGAAATAAACCCTCATGGAATTCAGCTCAAGATTTGAAGACTTCCTAGCTTGTCCTATGGACCTCAACACCAAGAACCGCATTTGCAAATTTAATAGCTCATTTTGTATCAAAACGTCAATTATGAAGCACCTAGAATTTTTCAATTTAAAGAATGTACTATCTGGGTTCTGTTATGGCTCAGACAGTGTTAATTTTTTTTTTTTCCTATTGTGGGTTTTGTTGTTTTTTTTCCCCCAAGAAATTGGTTTTATTTTGTGTACCCAAGTCTTAAATTTCTCAATAAAGAAAATAACTCCATAAAAAAAAAAAAGAATGAAAAAAAGAGAATGGAAACAATAATGAATGAGAAAGAGAGATAACTATTGGCATAATTTGAGCTCCTAGAATCAAATGTAACTAAAGCCAGATTTCTCCACCTACTTCCTAATTACTGGAATCAGTAAATTCCTTTTAAAACATAATAATAATAGCACTATTGAATGTTCATGTAGCCGAATTGAGCAGTAATCTCTCCCTGCTGTCTCAGATGTTTGCAGCCAGCCTAAACATAGAGGACAATGCTTTCAGTTCCAAATCTTCAGATGAGGTTCTCTCTATTTTACAGACTCCCTAAAAGATCCTTAACTAATTCAGCCTGCTATCACCCTTTACCCTGAGGATATTTGAAAGAAGAAAAACAGTAAATCTAATTGCCCCATATTTTCTTGTGGCTGAAATAGCACAAAACTTAACCCTATTGTTCAGACAAAAACCCAAAAGTTTTCCATAGTTTCTCACTTTTCTAACCTTTACTTCAAATCCTTTGAAAAGTCCAATGGCCGTACCTTTAAAATATATCTGTAATCAAACTAGTTGTTACCTTTTTTACTTGACAACCAGTCATTAACACCATTATCTCCTTCTCATGAAGAGGAAAAGTTAAAATTTTACATAACCTCCTACTCCTTTTGCCTCTGTAACTCAGCTTGCTCCTTGCAAAATCTGTATCACATAGGCCATGGATCACGTAGTCTCAGAAAGTGAGGACTCACAATACTAGGAACTGGAACTTATCTCACTAACCCTTGTCCTGCTCTTTGCAATCACCCAGCCCCTGCAAACCTGCTTAATCATGCCTGTCATGCATAAAAACTCTCTAATCCCTTTGTTGGGGCTCAGAGCTTGGAATGTCAACTCCTCTGGGCCTGCTGGCATAATAAACCTGAGTTCTCCAACTCTCCAAGTGTAGTGCTTGGTTTCTCGAGTACTGGTTTCTGCAACATTTCTGGAGGCTTCAGCGAGATTGCAACCATGCCAGCCCCTAGAGTCACTGGACTGGTGGCTCAGTTGGGCTAGAGTTAAGGAACCTCAAAACAAATAAGGAGATGTGCCACCTGATAGTATTCTGGGTTCTCTTTCAGACTGGTGTTCTGACTGTCTGGATGGCTGAACTCTGACCAGACTCATTGGAGGGACAGACCAACTCACTAGGAATAGCCACAGGTAAGATCCTGGGACCAGTCCCCAGTCAAGTCCTACCCCAACAGGTAGAAGAGGAGACTGATCACCTCCTTGGAGCTCCCAGGAAGGAGGCAACAGTTAAGGAAACATGGGGGTTTGGGAGGAGGGAGGCATTATGATAGCTTATGAATGATTTTCACTGTGTGACTGACAATTGAACAGAGTGAGAGAAAAAAATTTTTTTTTGAAACTGCAAAAAAAATTCTTTTACATATGCAGTTAAAAACAACTAGCTTGTTAAAAGACCTGCTTAAGGAAAAGTTTGAAATTAACACTTTCCATGTCCTTGAAATACACAGCTAACTTTTCCTGAGACCTCAGCTTTAGGCAAATTAGAACTTCAAGCAAAGAAAAAGAAAAAGGGGGTCAAAGAGATATTTTAAATCTCAAACAGAAAACTATAAGATCTCTGTCTGTCTGGATTTATGTATGACTCTGTATATGTCTTTTGCTTTTTATCTGATAATATTGTTGAAGATGTGAATGAGTTCTAATTTAATTGGCCTAAAGAAATTGGCCTAAAGAAAAGTAAGTGCTTACAAATCAAACACTTCTAAATACAAGAAAAATTAACCTAAATAAATTTCAGATTCACGTAAACTGGGAAATATTCTATATTAAATATCTAGGATTAATGTTTGCTAATCTAATAAGGAAGTAGGATGTTTATTTTTAATAAAAAAAGATATAAAAATAAAATTACATTTTATAAAGGGAAAAGAAAGTAGCTCTGACTTACAAGTGGCTGTTACAGAAAGTGATTAAAAGTTTGTGAAAAGTGAACACTGAAAAAAGTTTTGTTCCTGGTTAGGGCTCACTGGCTGCGATGGACCTCCCAAAAGGGTGATCAAGAGGGGCTACATATCCCTCACCTGAGATCAGGGGCAGCAGCCGAGAGGAGCTACCCCACGCCCAAATTCAGAGGCTGCAGCTGGGAAGAGCTACCCCATGCCCGAGGTCAGGGGCAGTGGCCACATCCAAGAAGCTGTAGCTGCATGGGCACAGGAGGGCCAAGAGGAGTTACTCCACAGTCAAAGTCAGGAGGGGTGGCTGTGAGGAGATACCCCTCATTCAAGGTAAAGAGCAGCGGCTGCACTTTGCAGGAGCAGCTGTGAAAAGATACCCCACATCCAAGGTAAGAGAAACCCAAGTAAGACAGTAGGTGTTGCAAGAGGCATCAAAGGGCAGACACACAAACCATACTCACAGAAAAGTATTCAGTCTAATCACACAGACCACAGCCTTGTCTAACTCAATGAAATTAAACCATGTCGTGTGGGGCCACCCAAGATGGGTGGGTCAATGTGGAGAGATCTAAAAGAATGTGGTCCACTGGACAAGGGAATGGCAGACCACTTCAGTATTCTTGCCTGGAGAACCCCATGAACAGTATGAAAAAGCAAAATGATAGGATACTGAAAGAGGAACTTTCCAGGTCAGTAGGTGCCCAATATGCTACTGGAGATCAGTGGAGAAATCACTCCAGGAAGAATGAAGGGATGGAGCCAAAACAAAAACAATACCCAGTTGTGAATGTGACTGGTGATAGAAGCAAGATCCGATGCTATAAAGAGCAGTATTGCATAGGAATCTGGAATGTTAGGTCCATGAATCAATGCAAATTGGAAGTGGTCAAACAGAAAATGGCAAGAGTGAACATCAACATTCTAGGAATCAGAGAACTAAGATGGACTGGAATGGGTGAATTTAATTCAGATGACCATTATATCTACTACCGTGGGCAGGAATCCCTCACAAGAAATGGAGTAGCCATCATGGTCAACAAAAGAGTCTGAAATGCAGTTCAGTTCAGTTCAGTCGCTCAATCATGTCTGACTCTTTGTGACCCCATGAATCGCAGCACGCCAGGCCTCCCTGTTCATCACCAACTCCCAGAGTTCAATCAGACTCACGTCTATCGAGTCCATGATGCCATCCAGCCATCTCATCCTCTGACGTGCCCTTCTCCTTCTGCCCCCAATCCCTCCCAGCATCAGAGTCTTTTCCAGTGAGTCAACTCTTCTCATGAGGTGGCCAAAGTACTGGAGTTTCAGCTTTAGCATCATTCCTTCCAAAGAAATCCCAGGGTTAATCTCCTTCAGAATGGACTAGTTGGATCTCCTTGCAGTCCAAGGGACTGGATGCAGTCTCAAAAACGACAGAATGATCTCTGTTTGTTTCCAACGCAAATCATTCAATATCACAATAATCCAGTCTATGCCCCAACCAGTAATGCTGAAGAAGCTGAAGTCAAATGGTTTTATGAAGACCTTTTAAAACTAACACCCAAAAAAGATATCCTTTTCATTATAGGGGACTGGAATGGAAACATAGGAAGTCAAGAAACACCTGGGGTAACAGGCAAATTTGGCCTTGAAATACAGAATGAAGCAGAGCAAAGGCTAATAGAGTTTTGCCAAGAGAATGGACTGGTCATAAGCAAACACCCTCTTCCAACAACACAAGGGAAGACTCTACACATGGACATCACCAGACGGTCAACTGTGAAATCAGATTGATTCTAATCTTTGCAGCCAAAAATGGAGAAGCTCTATACAGTCAGCAAAAACAAGACCGGGAGCTGACTGTAGCTCAGATCATGAACTCCTTAATGCCAAATTCAGACTTAAATTGAAGAAAGTAGGGAAAACCACTAGAACATTCAGGTATGACCTAAATCAACTTCCTTATAATTATACAGTGGAAGTGAAAGATAGCTTTTAGGGACTAAATCTGATAGATAGAGTGCCTGATACTATGGAAAGAGGTTCATGACATTGTACAGGAGAAAGGGATCAAGACCATCCCCATGGAAAAGAAATACAAAAAAGCAAAACGGCTGTCTGGGGAGGACTTACAAATAGCTGTGAAAAGAGAAGAGAAAAGCAAAGGAGAAAAGGAAAGATATTCCCATCTGAATGCAGAGTTCCAAAGAATAGCAAGGAGAGATAACAAAGCCTTCCTCAGCGATTAATGCAAAGAAATAGAGGAAAACAACAGAATGGGAAATACTAGAGATCTCTTCAAGAAAATTAGAGATACCAAGGGAACATTTCATGCAAAGATGGGATCAATAAAGGACAGAAATGGTAGGGACCTAACAGAAGCAGAAGACATTAAGAAGAGTTAGCAAGAATACACAGAACTGTACAAAAATTATCTTCATGACCAAGATAATCATGATGGTGTGATCACTCACCTAGAGCCAGACATCCTGGAATGTGAAGTCAAGTGGGCCTTAGGAAGCATCACTACAAACAGAGGTAGGGGAGGTGATGGAATTCCAGTGGAGCTATTTCAAATCCTGGAAGATGATGCTGTGTAAGTGCTATACTCGATATGACAGCAAATTTGGAAAACTCAGCAGTGGCTACAGGACTGGAAAAGGTCAGTTTTCATTCCAATTCCAAAGAAAGGCAACGCCAAAGAATGCTCAAACTATCGCAAAGTTGCACTCATCTCTCATGCTAGTAAAGTAATGCTCAAAATTCTCCAAGCCAAGCTTCAGTAATATGTGAACCATGAATTTCCAGATGTTCCAGCTAGTTTTAGAAAAGGCAGAAGAACCAGAGATCAAATTGCCAACATCCACTGGATCATGGAAAAAACAAGAGAGTTCCAGAAAAACATCTATCTCTGCTTTATTGACTATGCCAAAGCCTTTGACTGTGTGCATCACAATAAATTGTGGAAAATTCTGAAAGAGATGGGAATACCAGACCACCTGACTTGCCTCTTGAGAAACCTATAAGCAGGTCAGGAAGCAACAGTTAGAACTGGACATGGAACAACAGACTGGTTCCAAATAGGAAAAAGAGTATGTCAAGGCTATATATATTGTCACCCTGCTTATTTAACTTCTATGCAGAGTACATCATGAGAAACACTAGGCTGGAAGAAGCACAAGCTGGAATCAAGATTGCCGGGAGAAATATCAATAACCTCAGATATGCTGATGACACCACCCTTATGGCAGAAAATAAAGACAACTAAAAAGCCTCTTGATGAAGGTGAAAGAGAAGAGTGAAAAAGTTGGCTTAAAGCTCAACATTCAGAAAATGAAGATCATGACATCTGGTCCCATCTCTTCATGGGAAATAGATGGGGAAATAGTGGAAACAGTGTCAGACTTTATTTTTTTAGGCTCCAAGATCACTGCAGATGGTGACTGCAGCCATGAAATTAAAAGACGCTTACTCCTTGGAAGGAAAGTTATGTCTGAGCCACAAGTGAAGCCCTATGACCAACATAGATAGCATATTAAAAAGCAGAGACATTACTTTGCAACAAAGGTCCATCTTGTCAAGGCTTTCCAGTGGTCATGTATGGATGTGAAAGTTGTACTGTGAAGAAGGCTGAGCACCAAAGAATTGAATCTTTTGAACTGTGATGTTGGAGAAGACTCTTGAGAGTCCCTTGGACTGCAGGGAAATCCAACCAGTCCATTCTAAAGGAAATCAGTCCTGGGTGTTCTTTGGAAAGACTGATGCTGAAGCTGAAACTCCAATACTTTGGCCACCTCATGGGAAGAATTGACTCACTGGAAAAGACCCTGATGCTGGGAGGAATTGGGAGCAGGAGGAGAAGGGGATGACAGAGGATGAGATGGCTGGGTGGCATCACCAACTCAATGGACATGAGTTTGGATTAACTCTGGGAGTTGGTGTTGGACAGGGAGGCCTGGCGTCCTGCAATTCATCGGGTCACAAAGAGTCAGACACAACTGAGTGACTGAAATGAACTGAACTGAATTGAACTGAACTGAAGACTAAGTTTAAAATAAATTTAATTAAGTTTACCTAAATGAGTTTTAAGGAAGCTAGTACAAAAACTTAAATTTGGCCTTTCTCTCTGCTAAGAGGATATACTTTCTTCTGATGTTGAGCTGTTTTTAATTATAGATTTAAGCTTCTTTACCTCCTAATTTATCTGTTCTATATTTACTTTTGAAATCTTTTGTTTCCTTTGGCTAAGTAAATAACTATTATTTTACAGTGACTTATATGATCCTACCTGACTGTTATAAACCCTTTTGATATTTATCTACAAAAATTCCTAAATAACTTGACTTTTAATTAACTTTTTTATGCTTCAGAGGCCCCTGAGACATTCCAAAGAGCTATTAAGCTACCTGGGTTCATTGGATGTGTTAAACTACATGAGAAGTACTATTGAAGGTACTTCTGATAAAGTATTGAAGTACTGATAAATCTTTTCAGATTATACTGTATGACTGGTGTTACTAATATGGATATCCTAAAATTTTGTGAAATTCATATAGAGCTGATAAGCCCTGATAAAGTATGGTCAGATATAATTCTAGTTATCATATTAAAGTGTTATGACCAGCTTTCTTTGTCAATTGCAATAGAATTAGGTTTTAACATGTCTTCTATTGTTTTACTCTCATGCCTTTAGAAGAATACAGCTAATTCTTCAAAATTTATGGAAAAGACTTTCTAAGATTAAGCAGAAAAACAAATTTTGTTTTTAACAGTAAGCTGGTACCAGACAGGAATTTGGTCTTCTCTCTGTTTAGAGAACAAAGTTTTCTTAGAATGCAGCTTTTGATAACAGATTATGAATTTCTTTGCCTCTAAGTAATTTACATTGGTTTTTAAAATCTTTTTGTTACTTTGGTAAAGTAAATAAACATTATTTAATATTCTGTTACATGTAGATGAAGCTCATTCTGCTTCTACAAAAAAATAACTCCTCACAGTTAGGCTTTTGCTACCCTGATGTTCTTAAAACATGGCAAAAGTCTGCTCCTAAATCGATAAATTAAAAATGGATAAACAACAGCTGAAAATCAAAGAGCCAGGGCTATGGGAAATCCAAGACAGCCGTTTGGCTTTTCCCAGCTCCCTGATAGATCTCATTTTTATTTGATGGGTTGAAACCTTTCCTGGCTACAGTGTTAATGCCCTTACAATGAGCTCTCAAAAAAAAGAAAGAAAGAAAGAAAGAAATACTTATATTTCACTGAATATTAAGTTCTAATTTTGTTAATTAGGGTCTCTGCTTACTAAGACTCACTTCTGAAATAGTTCTTCTTATATTATATTGCTAAAACATTTAATTATTAAAAAGGACACTCTAAGATTGTTTCTAAAGCTTATTTCAGTAACCAGTCTTTGGATAAAGGTCAGATGCTCCATGATGTACAACCAGGAGATTAGCACTTGGCCATAATTATTTAACTGAGTCAGATGACCTGGGGTATATCAGACTATATACCCAATGAAAGTTCTTGACTTAAATTCTTGCTTTTGACCTTACAAATAACTGCTAGCTATATTATTTTCTATGTAGCTTGTTTCAGAAGATGATTTTTTACATTATCAAATGTGTGACTGAGCCTGTGATAAAATGCTGATATGCAGTTCCATATGAGATCAATAATTGTAATAATGTAGCTCTAGATATAGGAAGAAGCAACAAAAGGAAATATTTTCCTAGACCAAGAGGCTAATAAGGTAGGTATGGTCCAGAGATCTTTGCTACTTACAAAGCCTGGTCTAGTGACAACACATTGAGTGGCTTGTCAATGGAATCTTTGTTAGACCTGGGAATGAGCCTTCCTAGCACAGTGGGACACAATGACCATGAAATGCACCCAAAATATGATCAAATATGTGGCTATGAAGGGGCTCTGCTGACTGAATGTTGGCCCTTGCCAGCTGTCTCTACAAAGATTAAATCATGACCACTACAAGATGCTGACCTTCAACACCTCCTTGAAAGGAGTTCATGGTAGAGACAAAAGATAAGGCAACCTGTGCTCTGGAAAAAAAAAACAAACAGGCCTTCAGGTAGTCAGATGTTTTCAGGTGAAGATTTTTATGAGTCCAAATTCTTGCGTCTTCTCATACCTAGAAAAACACTAATGTAAGGAACCAATATCTGGACCTGGTTCTCCTGGTTATCCCCTCAGCAGCTTTCCTACATCTAATCTTTGGGCCATATATCTTTAACTTTCTTGTTAAGTTTGTTTCTCCAAATAGTAGTACGACAAGAATATACCCCATCCAACACCCATACAATGCTAAAACAAGCTGCTTTATCATTCTGTGGACTCTCATCTCCCTCTGTAAATATACACTGAGGTCCTCAAGCTATTCTCCCTTTGAGATTTTATATGGGAGACCATTCCCAGTGGAGGAAAGAAAAAAGCTTGAAGGATACCACCAACAACTAGCTGGCCTGGAGATGTCCCAACACCTTCAGGCCCTGGAAAAGTCTTCAACCATATCACCCAAGAAACCTTAGAAAGGACACCCATTCGTTTGGGCAATCGGGTTCATCCCTATCAGCCAGGAGATGAAGTATGGGTTAATAATTGGGGGAAAAAAAAATTTTTTTTTTCAGCCAGTTTGGACAGGCCCTCACACAGTTGTCCTGGCAAACCTTATTGCTGTTAGAGTTATAGCTGCCATCCCTTGGATCCACCACACCAGAGTCAAGAAGGCACAGACTTTCTGTGTTGAGGGCACCTGGAAAGGAGTTTGGGAGCCCACAAAACTCCTCAAGTTCTGGTTTCAAAGACAATGGCCATCATCCACAAAGGACTCAGCCCTGCTCTAGTCACTCCAGAAGCTGACTAGTCAATGCATGGCAGAAGCTTGAGGATTCTTAAGCCTTGCTCCAGCTACACTCTGGCAGCTGGTTGGTCAATGCACGTTGGAAGCTTGAGGATCTGGCTATCAAAACATCAATGGATTTCATTGTCAACCCTGGCCTCTATCCCTAATCAGTATTATTGCTGTGCTCTTCACTACAGGACCAACTAGACTCTCTGGCTGAGGTGATTTTACAGAATAGGAGAGGGCTAGATCTACTGACAGCTAAAAAGGTAGGACTCTGCCTCTTCCTAAATGAAGAATGCTGCTTTTACGTAAACCAATCAGAAATAATCAGGGAAATGGCTCAACAGCAAAGGGAACAAATAATAAAGAGGAGAGAGAAACTAGCTAATTCCTGGGGTAATTGGAACAGTATCTAGAGCTGGGTATCATGGCTTCTCCCTTTAACAGGTCCTCTCTTTGTGCTCTTTGTGGCACTCTTGTTTGGCCCTTGTATTCTCAATGTTTGTAACCTCTCGAATTGAATCCATAAAGTTACAAATGGTAATAGTTTAATATAGTCCCCTAAATGATGGGGAGCTCTAAATGTCCTACCAGAACATGAGATGATGCTTTCTATAATGAGTGATAGGAGCATCAAGAGGCGGGAATGAAGAGGAAAAGTTAAAATTTTACATAACCTCCTGCTCCTCCTGCCTCTGTAACTGAGATTGCTCTTTGCAAAGTCTGGATCACGTAGGCTAAGAAAGTGGGGAATCACAATACTAGGAACTAGAACTTATCTCACTAATCCTTGTCCTGCTCTTTCCAATCACCCAGATCCTGCAAACCCATTTAATCACGTCTGTGCATAAAAACTCTGTAACCCCTTTGTTCAGGGCTCAGAACTTAGTGTTAACTCCTCTGGGCCCACCAACATAATAAATCTGAATTATCCAACTCTCCAAGTGTACTGCTTGGTTTCTCGAGTACTGGTTTCTGCAACACTTAGACAACTGAAAATGTCATCAGTTTTACTGTTTCCATTACTGTCATCATCACCCCTGCATCCCACCACATCAATCTATTTTGCATACACTAATGAGAGTAATCTTTTAGAGTCAGATGGTTTTATTCCTCTGCCTACGTCTTCCAAAGGGCTTCAACTCACATCACATAAAATACAGTCTCCTGAGTCTACACATCCTTATAATCTGACTATCTCTAGCATTAACCTCTAATTCTTTTCCCCCCTTATTTATGATCCTGGAGCACAGGTCTTCTGACATGCAAAAAATTTTATGCAGAATTTCATGTCCACCCTGAACTTCAGAATATGGGAGTCAAGTTTTTGCAAACACAATTAAGGTAAGGATAAAAGAGAAATCATTCTGGATTATGCTGAGCCAGTGGAGTGTCAATATGATAGAGTAAAGGATACACAGAGAAATAAAGAAGATGGAAGCAGAGATTGAATTGTTGTGTCTCAAAGCCAAGGAATATCAAGATTTTCTGAACATCACTACAAAGTAGGAGAGAGGCTTGCGATGGTTTCTTCCTTAGGGCTTCTAGAAGGAACTAACCCTGCTGACACTATAATCTCAAAATTTTGACTTGCTGAACTGTAAGATAATACATTTTTACTGTTTTAAGCAACTCCGTTTGTAACACTTTATTACAAAAGCTTTTGGGAACCAGTGTTCATGGGGTTGACAGATTAATAATAGAGGTGGCATTGTTCTAGAATGTCTGTTTGAGAAACTAGTTTCCTCAACCTCAGCTTCGAGATAGTAGCAGAGGTAGCAGTATTCCTGGAAGACCAGTAGTCAAGGAGAAGTTTTTGGAAATTCAGCCTAGAATTTTTTTTTTTTTTT
>SJYX01009842.1:0-43766 GCA_006410675.1 Oreotragus oreotragus
TTGACACTTAGTCATAACCCAGAACTGTGAAGTTTGGAATTCATGTTGTCTCTTCCCCAGGAAGCAAGCCAGGGGTCTCCCTGCATGTCCCCAGTGACCCAGGAGGAGTACCAGATGTTGTCTGCCCACCCCCCCCGCCCCGCCCCACGGCACACTTATCCCCCACAGATAGAGGCTTCAGAGATCACAATGTTTCCTCTCTAGGAGGTGAGCCAAGTTCCCTACCAGGAAACCCAAATATGCCACCCCCAACAATGGGACTGGAATTCAGGCCATGTACTTAAGAGCAAGCACAGAAACCCAGACACCCACCCTCTTCCCCTCAAAGGGGCCATGGTCAAGGGGACTGTCTCTCCTGCACAGGACCTGAGCTTCCCACCAGAGGAGGAGCCCAGGATGGAGAGAGGGGCGGAGCCATGGAGTTGGGTGCTGGAGACCTCTAGCGCTGGGCCCCCTGACTTCTATCCAGGTGTGGGGCTGAGAAGGGAGGCCCTCCCCATGGCCCACCAGGGTCCCTCAACTCCTTGCCCTGGCAGGAGCCAGTGCAGTCTCCCTATAGCACGGGACAAGAGAAGGATCTGTGTGTTTACCCCAAAGCGGGATCTGGGGTACAGCCCAACTCCCTCTCCCTTCCCTCCCCAGGCTCCAAAAGAGACCCCTGGTTCCCCAGAACCTACTCTCCACTCACCCTCTGCCCTCACCCCATAGATCCTGCCCCAGAAGCCGGTACTTCCACGCCAGGGATGAGGCGTTCCGTCTTAGTCAGGAACCCAGGCCACAAAGGCAGGAGGCCCGATTATGAAGAGCTTGACACAGACTCAGAAGACCTAGACCCCGACCCGGAAGAGCTGGACCTGGCTTCCGCAAACCCGGAGCCTGAGCCGGAAGACCTCCACACTGTCTCTGAGGGCGTGGACCCCAGCTATGAAGATCTGGAGCCTGTCTCCGAGGCTCTGGATGCTGAGGTGGATGCTCCAGGCTCCATCTCGGGGATCCGTGACTCCGACCCCCAAGATCTCGACCCCCTGTCTTCAAGTTTCGACGACCCCGACGTCATCGGCCCAGTTCCCCTGATCCTCGACCCTAACAGCGACACCCTCAGTCCCACTGCCGCCCCAGACCTGGACTCCCTCTCCTCCGACCTCCCTGCCACCCCTGAGGTCCTGACCGCTGCCCCCGCGGTGCTCCCTGCACCTGCCAGCCCGCCCCGGCCCTTCTCTTGCCCCGACTGCGGGCGAGCCTTCCGCCGCAGCTCGGGGCTTAGCCAGCACCGCCGCACGCACAGCGGCGAGAAGCCCTACCGCTGCCCCGACTGCGGCAAGTCATTCAGCCACGGCGCCACGCTGGCGCAGCACCGGGGCATCCACACTGGCGCACGGCCGTACCAGTGCGCCGCGTGTGGCAAGGCCTTCGGTTGGCGCTCCACACTGCTCAAGCACCGCAGCAGCCACAGTGGCGAGAAGCCTCACCATTGCCCGGTGTGTGGCAAAGCCTTCGGCCACGGCTCGCTGCTGGCGCAGCACTTGCGCACGCACGGCGGCCCGCGGCCGCACAAGTGCCCGGTGTGCGCCAAGGGCTTCGGGCAGGGCTCGGCGCTGCTGAAGCACCTGCGCACGCACACGGGCGAGAGGCCGTACCCATGCCCGCAATGCGGCAAGGCCTTCGGGCAGAGCTCGGCGCTGCTGCAGCACCAGCGCACACACACGGCCGAGCGCCCCTACCGCTGTCCCCACTGCGGCAAGGCCTTTGGCCAGAGCTCCAACCTGCAGCATCACCTGCGCACGCACACGGGCGAGCGGCCCTACGCCTGCCCCCACTGCTCCAAGGCCTTTGGGCAGAGCTCCGCGTTGCTACAGCACCTACATGTGCATTCGGGCGAGCGCCCCTACCGCTGCCAGCTCTGCGGCAAGGCCTTCGGCCAAGCCTCCAGCCTCACCAAGCACAAGCGCGTGCATGAGGGTGCAGCTGCAGCTGCGGCTGCCGCCGCTGCCGCTGCCGCTGCCGCTGCCGGCCTCGGCCTCAGCCCCGCTTCGATGCTAAGGCCAGGGCAGGCCTCCCTCCTGGGTCCGGATGCTGGCTCAGTGCTCAGCCCTGGCCCTAGCTCTGACCTTGACCGTGACCCTGGCTCTGCGCTGGGCTCCCTCCCCAATCCCAACCCCAAACCCACCAGCGGCTCTAGATCTAGCCCCAGCCCTGATTCTGCCCTGTCTTCTGACCCTAAGCCTGGGCACAATGCCAATTCCGACCTGGCTAGCCCTGACCACAGATCTGGTCCCAGCCCCGACACAGATCCTGTGCCCAGCCCTGACTCCAACTCCAAGTCCCATCCTGACCCCGGCTCTCCCATCCGTGACACTGTCAGCCCAGCCCTCCCTCCGGGCGAGAGTCCCAGGTGGGTGCAGGAGCAAGAAGCCCTGCTCGGGCCCGATGGCTGAAGGGCGTGCTGGCACCCACAGGGGCCTGAGAAAGCGTGTGTTGTGCAGTTAGTAAAAGCCTCCCACTGCCTCCTGGCTCTGTGTCATCGTTCTGCTGTTGCTTTTTTTCTCTAATGTGGAGCCTGTTCCTGGGGAGATGGGAGGGCATTGCCGGAGCGAGCCACACAAATGGAACCTTACTGTCTTGGCTCCCCCAATAACATACCTCCTGGCGGCAGCTTCCCCCAGGAGGTCTCATACTGGTCCATCCCAGCAGTCGCCATTCTCTGTTCCCCCAGACTTAGCCACCCCAGTCAGGGGCAGACTCACCCTGCGGTCTGGTCTATGCTGCTTCCTTCCCTTTTAGAGTTAACTTTCCCACAAGTGGTGGGATTTCTGGCACACTGAACGTGTAGCAGGCGCATAGCAGAGGCTGATATGAAACCATGTGGGCAGCCTGCCCTTTCTGCTCCCCTGATTCACCCCTAATCCTTCAAAGCCCACCACAGGACAAAGGAGAGGTCACTCGCTTATGCATTCAATACACATGTGTTGATTGCTCAGGTCTCAGCAGGGAGCAAGATTAACACAGCCTTGGTTCTCACATAGCTCCCAGAATTCAGAAACACTTAAAAAGCAACTATAGAGTATGGTGCATTCAAGAAGCATAACAAGACTTCTGATTTAAATCGAGGACAGCTTCCCTGTGGAAGGACTTTGTAAATCTAATCACTGCTACTTCAGTACTACTGTTGGTCCAGACTTGTGCTATGAATTTGCATTTTCTCACTTAATTCTTTTAAAAAAAATAATTCTCTTTATCTTTTGGCCACGCCGGGTCTTCATTGCTGTGCGTGGGCTTTTCTTTAGTTGCAGTGAGCAGGGGCTCTACTTGGTTGTGGCGCACGGGCTTCTCATTGCCTTAGTTTCTCCTATGGAGCACAGGCCCTAGGCAGACAGGCTTCAGTAGTTGTGACTCACAGGCTCTAGCGCACTGGCTCAGTAGTTGTGGAGCACAGACTGAAGTGCTCCCTGCCGTGTGGGATCTTCCCAGACCAAGATAGAATCTGTGTTCCCTGCACTGATAAGCAGATTCTTCATTACTGGACCATCAAGGAAGCCCTCTCATTTATTTCTCTCAGCAGCTCCATGAGACAGATTACTGAGTATTTCCCTTTTGCAAATGAGGACACTGAGGCACATGGCATTTAAAGGAGTTTTTCGAAGACCCCGAAGTGGTGGTTGGGAGCGTGTAGATTTAAACCTAAATTGCCTGCCTTCTTGTCTAAGGCAAGAAGATTGTACTGAGGCCACTGAGATGAGATAGGGGAGGAGGTAGGTGGGGCTGGAAAAGAGGGCTCCAGTAGACTGAAGTTTGCTTGTCATCCAAGAGAAGTGGGACGCTACCAGCAGATTCTGACAGAAGACTGATATCAATTATTTTTGGAAGACCCTTCTGGCTGCTGGATGGATAGGGGAATGGAGGGGGATCAGAAATAGGAGTCTAAGATCAGGGAGGTTGTTGCACTGGTCCAAGCCAGGAATGTTGGGAAACTCTGGGCTGACAGCCATAGGAGTGGAGGAAAGTGGTCCTATTTAGGATACAATTAGGGAAAGAAGTAGGATTAATGATAGTTCAGATGAGAGGGGGTTGAGAGTAGGGGAGGATTTCTGGGAGGATGGAGCCGGATACCCTTGAGACAGGATCATTATCCTACACCGCGGAGGGAAAGGGGTCAAGCATTAGACATGGAAGCCAAGAGATTGGCACTGGACGCCGGAACGACAGGGAGCCGGGATCCAGTCAGTCCTGAGTCCGCATGCTCACAGCCGGCCCATCCCCCAGCACATTGGCACCTTCGGCGCTAGGACCTCGCGACTGCCTAGAGGCAGCCAGCTGCCATCCGAGGCACGCTTGCGCGCTTCTCAGGCAGGGGATGTCGTGGCGCAGGGGGCGGGACAGGATTTGGTCGCCTGCCTCCCGGGCCGCGGTGGTCACGTGTCTGAAGCGCGAGTCAGCTGATGCGGGAGGGTTTGAAGCTGCACCGCCAGGGAGCGAGGCCGCAGTGACAGCGCGGGGCGTTCGGACCCCGGCTGCCCCGCAGCGCCCGGCGGCGTCCGGCGCTCCGGGCCCCGACATGGCAGTCCCCGTAGGCCCGCGCGGCTCAGGTGAGGGCGCAGGCAGCCCGGCGAGCCCTGGAACGCGGGCTGCGAACCTGCGGACGGCTTCTCCTACCTGGGACGGTGGAGCTCCGGGTTTCCCTTTCCTCAGCTCCCATGCCCACCTCTCAGCTTCCCGGTGGCATCGGTATGGACTGACGGCTCCTAGAACCTAGGAGAAAAGGCAGAAAGGGCAGGCTGCCCACATGTGGCGGGTGGGCACCAGCTTCTCCCCTCTAAGTGGCGGGACTCCGGGCTGTGCTCTGAGTACCTTCAACTCAGGCAGCTGGCGAGCCGCCAGCGTCTCCGACTCGCGATGGCGAGGGTCCCAGGATTTGCATCCGGAGCCTAGATTAGGATTGCTCAATTCTGCTGAAACTCCGACCGCGGCCCCAGCTTCTCCAACCTCCACCCCCACCTTCCCGCTCCAACGTCAGACTCCCAGACTCTGCTTCCCCAGGCCAGGAGGCAAATACTCAGCTTTTCTAAATCCAGGCAGGACTGCTGGGGCGGGGTTGCCACTTTAAACCCAGGCGCCTAACTCAATTTCAGATCTCCAAACCCGTGGAAGCTCAGTTGCCTCTCATAGGGCAGCCTGAGCAAAGCCCGTGTGTTGATCATCTCCTCTTAAACTAGCTGCAGACACCTCAGAGATGTGCTCGTCATTGGAGCCTGGGGTGGATTAGCTGTGACCCCAGCCAGGGAGGTGACCCGCCCTCTGGCTTCCCATCCAGCTGTCTTGTAAACAACCACACAGCATCTGAGTGCCAAAGGGATCTGAAGGTGGCCCTCCCTGTGGGACAGGTTCTGAGAGTGTCCACATTTCATCTTGGTGGCTGGGCTAGGCAGAGAGCTAGCAGGCTTTGGAATGAAACAGGGTTCTTCCAGTGGGGATCATGGGGGGTATGTCAGGGACTATTCTTGGCTGCTGTGACCAACTATGACCCTTGCAGTTGCTGAAAACTTGGACTTCCTCTTGGGCTGGTCAGGATTGAAAGGAATCCGTGGTGCTTAGAATAGCCTCTATTTAGGAGTTCCCTGGGCTTCCCTGGGCTTCCCTGGGCTTCCCTGGTGGCTCAGAGGATAAAGCATCTGCCAGCAATCATCTGCCTGCAATGCGGGAGACCAAGGTTCGATCCCTGGGTGGGGAAGATCCCCTGGAGAAGGAAATGGCAACCCACTCCCGTACTCTAGCCTGAAAAATCCCATGGATGGAGAAGCCTGTAGGCTACAGTCTGTGGTGTCGCAAAGAGTCGACCCGACTTCACTTTCACTTTCAGGAGTTCCCTGGTGGTCTAGTGGTTAGGACTTGGTGCTTTCATTGCTGTGACCTGGGTTCAGTCCCTGGTCTGGGAACTAAGATCCTGCAAGCCCTTAGGCATGGCCAAAAAGAAGGGGGAAAAAACAAACAAACAAAAAAACAGAATAGCCTCTACCTGTTGAGGAACCACTGAGGCTTAGGAATGGAATGCTATGTAAGTATCAAATCCTTGGCTTCCTAGTGAGAGAATTTATTGCCCCATTTTGCAGTCGAGGAAGCGGAGGCTCAGGGAAGCTAAGTGCCCTGAGGCAGGACCAGGAATCAGTTCAGGCTCTTTCAAGTGATTTATAGTCTTTGACCAGCACTGCTGCGAATATCTGTAAAATGTTAGGAATTTTCTGGTTTTCCTTAGATCTCCCAGAGTTCTTTCTTAGCTGGAGCTTGGGACCTGCCTCCCCTATTGGAGGTAAACTTGTCTCGGCCTGGTCCCCACTTCCCCCTCCCTCCCATCTCACAGAGACCGAGCGGCTTCTGACACCCAGCCCTGGATATGGGACTCAGACAGGGGCTTCCCCAGCCCCTTCAACCCCTCCAGAAGAGGAAGATCTCCGTCGTCGTCTCAAGTACTTCTTCATGAGCCCCTGTGATAAATTCCGGGCCAAGGGTCGCAAGCCTTTCAAGCTTATGCTGCAAGTGGTGAAGATCTTGGTGGTCACTGTGCAGGTGAGACCTGTACCACTCGCCCCTGCCCCCAGAATTCCACCTGTGGGTCCTATTTTCCTTGAAGGGGAAAAGCCTAGAGTCAGAGCCTAGTCCTGCCCCCGCAACAGCATCATGATAGTGACAGTGACACTCATCAGTCAGAAGCCCTCTGGGACCTGCACAGGAGCAGCTCCTTTAAGCTTCACAAATGCCCTCTAAGGTCCTGGTCAGTGTTGTCGCCCTTTTTTTTATAGATGAGACAAATGAGGCTCAGAGAGGTTAAGGGACTTGTCCAAAGTCACATAGCAACTAAGCCTTGGGAGCTGGCATGTGGACCCTGGCCGTCTGATGCTGTGCTGACGCGCAAAGAAAACTGATCTGGTGGCTGCAGAGATCACTGCCCTCACTCCCTCCCTCTCCCAGGACCTGTGCTGGGCGCCAAGGACTCCATGATGAGTCAGACTCACCATGAGAGCTTCTGGTCTAGTGACTTTGGGTATGTCACCATGCTTCTAATCTCCCGTCAGTAAAGGAGCCCAGTGAGGAGCTTCCCAGGTGACTCAGTGGTAAAGAACCTACGTGCCAGTGGGTCGGGAAGATGCTCTAGAGGAGGAAATGGCAACCCACTCCAGTATTCTTGCCAGTGAAATCCCATGGACAGAGGAGCCTGGTGGGCTATAGTCCATGGGATCGAAAAGAGTTGCAAACAACTGAGCGACTGAACAACAGCAAAAGGAACCCAGCAGTGGGACTTACCCTGCGCAGTTCAGTCCAGTCGCTCAGTTGCGTCTGACTCTTTGTGACCCCGTGGACTGCAGCGTGCCAGGCTTCCCTGTCCATCAACAACTCCTGTCCATCAACAACTCCTGGACTCTCCCCATTGGCACAGCAGCTGGCACCCAGCACACATGTAATGGACATTAGCTGTTGCCGTGAGTTCTGTGAGCAGCCACTGTGTGCGTATGGAGGGCCTGCCCTCACGGGGAGGGCCCTCTCTCTTCTCTCCCTCCACTCATGCACTGTGGGAGATTCCCATCATCCTTGTCCCTCCTGCCAGCTCATCCTGTTTGGGCTCAGCAACCAGCTGGCAGTGACGTTCCGGGAGGAGAACACCATCGCCTTCCGGCACCTCTTCTTGTTGGGCTACACAGATGGGGCGGATGACACATTCGCAGCCTACACGCGGCAGCAGCTATACCAGGCCATCTTCTATGCCGTGGACCAGGTGCGGGTGGCCAGGAGCCAGTGGGCAGCTGGGCCCTCAGGGGAGAGCGGGCGGGGCTGACAGATCCTCCCCTCCTTTGCCCGCAGTACCTGACACTCCCAGATGTGTCCCTGGGCCGGTATGCCTATGTGCGGGGCGGGGGCGGCCCCTGGGCCAACGGCTCGGCCTTGGCCCTCTGCCAGCACTACTACCACCGGGGCCACGTGGACCCAGCGAACGACACGTTTGACATTGATCCGATGGTCGTCACGGGTGAGTGGGCCGGGCAGGGCTCAGTGGTCAGGAGCCCGGGCTGCTAGGATTAAAATCCCACTTGAAAACCCCTCCTGCTCGTCTGGAAGACAGGGTGGTGAGGATGACGTGATGATTAGTAGGCTGCTTGGTGTGCAGACAGAGCTGTGTGTTACGTTTCACTGTCAGTCATTCACTAAACACCCGGGGCCACAGAGCGCCAGGCACTGGGGCCTGTGTACCGGGTTAGATAGGCTGGGCCTGACCCTTGTGGGGTAGACAGCAGAAACACAAATGTGGAAGTACGAAGGGAGAGGTAAAGCAGGGAAGGGGGCTGCCGGGGACTCTGGGGAGACCTGCCTGTGCCTCCCCTGCCAGCAGTGTCCCCTCCCTGACTCCCTGTCCTCAGACTGTATCCGGGTGGACCCCCCTGAGAGACCCCCCGTTTCCCCCAGTGATGATCTCTCCCTCTCGGATGGCAGCGCCAGTTACAGGAACCTCACGCTCAAATTCCACAAGTACTGTCTGACCGATCGAGGGGCCTGGGGGTGCGGGGAGGCAGGACTCCAGGCACCTTCAGTGTTGGGGGAGGGGGCAGCCACTTCCCCACAAGCTGGGGCGGGGCAGGCCAAGCTAATGCTGCCACGTGAGCACTTCCTCTGCCAGCTGCAGAGTCAGCGTGGGGCAGAGCACTGGCACTCAGGCAGAGCCCACCCACCCCCTCACCCAAGCCTCCCCCCCAGGCTGATCAACGTCACCATCCACTTCCAGCTGAAGACCATTAACCTCCAGAGCCTGATCAACAATGAAATCCCGGACTGCTACACCTTCAGTATCCTGGTGAGCCCACGGTCCCTGGGGTGTGGGTGAGGAACCAGCCCATGATGGGGTAGGGTGGGGGGCGGGGCACAGGACTCCTGAACTCTCCAGCTGGGGGACCCTGGGCCAGGGGCAGTGTGGGGGTGATGGGGGAGGCTGGAGCTGGAGAGATCATCCGTCCTGCAGGTCTGAGAGCCTTGGGTCTGCCAAGGTTTACCCTGTCCCATCTCATCTCGCTGCACCCCTGCAGATCACATTTGACAATAAGGCACACAGTGGGCGTGTCCCCATCAGCCTAGAGACCCAGGCCCACATCCAGGAGTGCAAGCACCCCAGCGTCTTTGGCCATGGTGAGCCCCCAAGCCCCGAACCAGTGCTGCCCAGGGGCTCTGAATTTCCCTGGGAGCCCCGAGCCCCAGATCAGCATGGACCAAGCTCCCGACTCACCCAGAGAAACCTATGAGCCCACTGACCAGCCCAAACCAGCCCTGAAGCCCTCCCGGGCCTGGGGCCTGGCCCAGTCGCCTCATCCCCAGCCCTGCCTTTGGCCCCCACCCTACAGGAGACAACAGCTTCCGGCTCCTGTTTGACGTGGTTGTGATCCTCATCTGTGCCTTCTCCTTCCTGCTGTGCGCCCGCTCACTGCTCCGAGGCTTCCTCCTGCAGAATGTGAGAGCCACCCCAGCCTTGCCCAGCTCTGGGACCCTTGGGGCCGCCAGGGTGGTGAGCCTCCCCTGCCCAGATCGGCCCTCACTCCACCCGCCTACCCCTGCAGGAATTTGTCAGGTTCATGTGGCGACGGCGGGGACGGGTCATCAGCCTGTGGGAGCGGTTGGAATTTGTCAACGGCTGGTACATCCTTCTGGTCACCAGTGACATGCTCACCATCTCGGGTACCATCATGAAGATTGGCATCGAAGCCAAGGTGGGTCCTGCCCGCGCCCTGCCTCCCCACCCCATCTCCTTCCAGACCCTGGCCCCCTCTCCCACTCCCTGCCGATGCCATCCCCAGGGAAGGGCCAGATGGAGTTGACCATACTCCCACCCCTAGAACCTGGCAAGCTACGACGTCTGCAGCATCCTCCTGGGCACCTCAACACTGCTAGTCTGGGTCGGAGTCATCCGCTACTTGACCTTCTTCCATAAGTACAATGTAAGCTTCGGACAAGCAGCCAAGGCCCTCTTGGTGGCAGCCACGTGTGCCTTAATTCCCACCCACCCCCAGATAAATCATACCCGTATTTTCCCACCCCCCCCCCCGGCCCAGATAAATCATACCCATATTGCCATCAACAGCCCCTGCAGATGACCCACCAGGAGCCTTTTCTCCATACCTACCCCCCAACCCCCGCCAGACATACCTGTCACTCTACATGGGCAGGGGCCTATGTGAGCTCACTTTCATGTGAGCTCACTTTCATCCCCAACCCCTTGCCAGCTGAATCCAGCCAAGAGGGTGTGCCCTCAGCACCCTGCGGCCCCTTCTGAGGCTCCCTCCAGCTTCACTGGTCACCCCAGCTGGCCTGTGTTGTAGGTACGCCCACACTGTCCCCCCTCGACCCCTCCCTCCACAGATCCTCATCGCCACGCTGCGGGTAGCCCTGCCCAGCGTCATGCGCTTCTGCTGCTGTGTGGCCGTCATCTATCTGGGCTATTGCTTCTGTGGCTGGATCGTGTTGGGGCCCTACCACGTGAAGGTAGGGGCTGGCAGGGACTTGTGGGTGGCACTCATGACCCACCGTCCAGGGGTCCCTGGCTCCCCTTCTTACTTCCTGAGTCCTCTGACACCAGCAGCTCCATCTGCTGTTGATCTGGTGACACTGAACAACCCACCTTGATCCCTGGTCTCCAGCAATTCTATCCACTGTCCTCTCTGAACACCTCCAGTGACCCTGGCCTTGACCCTTATTCAGTGACCCATTCCCTCTAGTTGGCCTTACCGAGACTACTAGTGCTCTGCCTGCTGTCCCCTCTGACTCCCCAGTGCCAGCCTCCGCCACGCCCCCAGCTTGCTCTGACCCCCCTACTGTGCTGCCCACCTGCAGTTCCGCTCACTGTCCATGGTGTCCGAGTGCCTGTTCTCTCTCATCAACGGGGACGACATGTTCGTGACCTTCGCGGCCATGCAGGCGCAGCAGAGCCGCAGCAACCTGGTCTGGCTCTTCTCTCAGCTCTACCTGTACTCCTTCATCAGCCTGTTCATCTACATGGTGCTCAGTCTCTTCATCGCGCTCATCACAGGCGCCTACGACACCATCAAGGTCAGCCACCTCCCTGTGGGCCGCCCCACACGCATTAGCACACAGCCCCAAACTCAGGCTGTAAGTCCCTCGAGGTTGGCCACAACGGGGTGAGGCGAGAAGGACCCTGGGAAAGAATATGGGAGATTCCACGAGGCCAAAGGAGAGGTTAGCTCAGAACTGGGGGGCCCAAGAGGGGCTCATACCATCCTTGTCACAGCTGCTGCATTCTCAGTTTTATCAAGGTGTGGGGCCAGGTAGGATTCCTGCATCTTTTACCAACAGGGAACCCACGCCATTGGAGTAGGAAACGGCAACCCACTCCAGCATTCTTGCCTGGAAGATCCCTTGAATAGAGGAGCCTGGTGGGCTATAGTCCCTGGGATTGCAAAGAGTCGGACACAGCTGAGTGACTGAACACACACAAACCAAGCCATAGAGTTTCAGCGACTCGCCCAAGGTTGGCTACGAGGCAGCTGGAGAAGCCGGCTCATCCCGAAACTGTGTGATTCCAGACATGCTGCTCCCAACCCCTCTGCCCTGTGGATCTGGGGAATGATGGTGGTCCTGCAGGCTACAGGGCCCAGAGCAGGACGTGGGCGTGACAGGCAGGCAGATGTGACATATCTGTCAGCAGACACGTCTTTCAGCAGATGTGTTTGGGGGCCTGTTGTGTGCCAAGCCTGGTGCCAGGTGTCTGTCCAGCACTGGTGCGCAGGATGGATGATGGACAATGCTGCTCCCAACCCCTCTGCCCTGTGGATCTGGGGAATGATGGTGGTCCTGCAGGCTACAGGGCCCAGAGCAGGACGTGGGCGTGACAGGCAGGCAGATGTGACATATCTGTCAGCAGACACGTCTTTCAGCAGATGTGTTTGGGGGCCTGTTGTGTGCCAAGCCTGGTGCCAGGTGTCTGTCCAGCACTGGTGCGCAGGATGGATGATGGACAAACCAGAGGATGGCAACCTACCGATGGGAAGTGGTATAAAAAGGAAGTACTGAAGGTTACAGAGGCCCCCTGCTTTAGACTGGTGTTGGGCTGAGTCCAGGCACATTTCTAAAATGTGCTGTCTTGGTCTCTGGCCACACATGTGACTAGTTACACTTTGACTTTCATGAAAATGAAACAATTCTAAATTCAGTTCCTCACTCACAGCAGGGCATAGAGCAAGCACCCAAATGCCAGTGCGGTTAGTAGCTACCAGATTTAGACAGCGTAGATATCAAACCTTTCCATCATCTCAGAACATTCTGGATTGATGAGACAAGAGCCCAGGAGAGAGCGCACCAGGGAGAAGGAACTGCCAGAAAGGATCTGGAGAAAAGAGTGGTCCCATGAGGTTGGGAAGGGTGAAAAAGAGGCTGAAAGCCAGAACATCCCTGCAACTGGGAATGCAGAAGACTGCACCAGCCTGTGCCTGGACATACAGCCAGGCAACAGACACGCTTCTGTCACTCAGACCCAAGGACCCCTCATAGGTCTTCCTCTAGCACTTAAAGATCGCACATGTGTATCAGCCTTGGGGGTACAAACCCAGACCTTGCTTCTGCTGTGTGCACCCAAGTCAGTAGGTGGTTGCCAAGCACCCAGATTGGGTCCAGCATGGCTCTAGGTGGTGGACCCGCAGGCGGAGAGGGCACATTCAGTGGTCAGGGAATGTCTCCAGGTGAAGCAAAGCACGGGGAACCAGCAGGTGGAGGGCACAGCATGTACAAAGCCCCAGAGGAGAGAGCCTGCTTGGTTCACCAGGATCAGGGAGGAGATTCAGTTGGTTGGAGAGGAGGGGGAGGGCAGGGGTGACTTTCACGCGGGTCCCGGGTCTCTCTCCCCAGCACCCAGGCGGATCGGGCGCAGAAGTGAGCGAGCTCCAGGCCTACATCGCGCAGTGCCAGGACAGCCCCACCTCCGGCAAATTCCGCCGCGGGAGCGGCTCCGCCTGCAGCCTCCTTTGTTGTTGTGGCAGGTTCGAGGCTGGTTTGGCTTCGGTTTGGGATTGGCTGGTGGAAGGGAAGCGGATGGAGGGAACCGATGCTTTCCACCTCCGCTAACACTTCCCCTCCTTCAGGGACGCTTCGGAGGAGGATTCGCTGCTGGTGAATTGACTCGGACCCGGACTGCTACTGGACATTAGCCCCCTCACGACCACCACCCCCGGAGTGCGGAGACCCAAGCTTATTTATTTTACCCTTTGCTTTTAAGGCCGGCTGCCAGTCGCACCCTGTGAGGGCCTGGGCCAGTCGGGTCGGACGTTGGACAAGGATAGGGTGGGTGTTAAATAAACGGGAAAATAAACTTGTTCTCATTTGTAGAGGGAGGGGCATCCCCTGCGCCAACTGGTCGCGGTTCCCTTTAAAGCGTCGCCACACTCCGCGCGACCTTCCAAGCATGGCGGGGGGCGGGGCTGCGGCGTGCCCTGCGTTGAATAATTTAAAGGGGCCGCGCCTGCGGCGCTGGGCGGAACGCTAACGGAGTTGGCGAAGGGAGGACCCCAGCTGCGGCTCCTGGGTGAGTCCGGGTTTCCTTGGCACCCGCAGGGACATCCTCTCGCGGGTTGTTAGCGAGCCCTCGGCTTTCCTAAGATCTGTCTTCGTCTATTCTCGGTAGCTCTCGACTTCCTGACTCTTACCCCGCTCCCCCAGATCCCGGCAGGTGTTTTCGCACCGGTAGCCAAGTGCATCCTCGGGTGAGAGGAGACCAATCCCCTGTGAATTTTCCAGGTACGGTCTCAAGGGCCCAGTGACTCCCCCAGATTTCCATTAATACTCTGAGGTTGCCAAAACAGTCTCAGCTTCCCAGGAAAGTCAGTGATATTCCAGCATTCCTCAGTATCACGCTCCAACGACTCCAGGGATGCGCCCAACCAGTTCCGATTTTCCCAGTAATAGTCTTATATGCCTCGCAATCTCTCGATAACTTTCTATTGATCCCTGGTAACTCCAGCGTCCCTGGTTACGTCTCCCAGCAATGGTCCTAGCCTCGTTCCCCGAGTCCCAGGGATGCTCCGCACCATCTGAAAACCCCTAAACTTTACTATTACGTGACAGTAAATCTCCAGCATCAACCAGTAACACTTTGCGAGCCCACCCCACTCCGAGCATCCCAGGATGCTACTGAGACCTCGGCATTGCATCACGACTCCTTGTGAAGGCGCTCCTGGCAGCATTCCGGTGGGAGCCAGGCATCTCCCCAGTCCCATGACTCGGGCCCGGTTTCCCTGGGGTGCGGCATCCAGTGTTCACAGAGGGTGCAGGGGTGTGGCCTAGGGATCAGATCAGGATTGATCCTGCAGAGGGGGCCACCTGCTGGAGAAAACCGTGCCCCTTGGGGAACCTGTTCTCTGGCTGCTGATAGTAGGTGTCCGGACCGGCTGCCCTTTAGCCCCAGGGTGGGGCTGGACGAGTGGGGCGTCAGGCCGGCCTGGTGAGTAAGTAAGGAGACCCTGGTGGGGACCCGGGGACCCATCTCACTCTCTAGCTCGAGCCCCGAACTCAATTTGCCCCATCCTCCAGGCGTCCCCAAGCCGGCAGAGAAACCTCCCGGCTGTAAGGGTAAGAAGAGGGCAGGGCTTGCTGCAGGGGAGGGGCGGACCCAGAGTGACGACTTGCCCGGGTTGTTCCGGCTTCTCATTCCCCAGGAGTGCCAGACGTGCAGCCCTGCCTGAAGAAACAGATGGACGCCCCGCTGCAAACCGGAATGGTAAGGGTTGGAAGTTGTGCGCCGCCGCGGGGACTACGGTTCCCGACGTGCTTAGCGCGTTTCATCGCGGTCCCGCGATTACTAGGCTGCGTCTGTTCAGACTGAACTACGTTTCCCGTCGTGCACTACGGGCCGCCGACCCTCTAGAAAGAGTTGACTCCCCCGGGGAGGGAGCCGCGCTGGCCCATTTTGCAGATGGGGACGTCGAGGGCCGAGCCGACTGTGATCTCCGGGGAGGATTTGGCTGCGTTGGATGGAGTCCCAGGCTTCCCGGCCCCCGGGGAAGGCTTGGCGGGGCCGGTATGCGATGCGCAGCCTGTGCCGTTCGTCCCGCAGGTGCTGGGCATGATGATTGGGGCTGGAGTCGCGGTTCTGGTCACGGCCGTGCTCATCCTGCTGCTGGTGCGGAGGCTTCGAGTGCCGAGTGAGTACCCGGAGGGCCTTTGGGGTCTGCTGAGGGATGGGAAGGTGAAATGTCTGGGCCCCTGAGTCAATAGAGATGGGATTTGCTGGAGCCCGCACGCAGCGTCCCCATCTCTCGCCGTGCGGAGTACGCGTATAGCT
Source organism: Oreotragus oreotragus (assembly GCA_006410675.1). NCBI lineage: Eukaryota > Metazoa > Chordata > Mammalia > Artiodactyla > Bovidae > Oreotragus > Oreotragus oreotragus. The sequence continues at coordinate 15,314 of SJYX01009842.1, forward strand.
CAGAATGCCCCTCTCCGCACTTATCCCCAGAAACCCCAGCCCCGGACGGCCCCCGTTACCGATTCCGGAAGAGAGACAAAGTGCTTTTCTATGGCCGGAAGATTATGCGGAAGGTAAGTCTGGGACCCTCTGGGGCGGCCTTTTGGCCACACAGAGGCCCTGCCCTTTTCCTAGTTATACTTCTTAGTAAGCTCGCCACCCTCCTTGATTAAGGGCTTTGGATTTGCCCCCGCCTCCCTAGGGTCTGAACTGACAGTGGATGCATTCCTCTCACCCCCACCCCCCTTAATTCTCCCAGGTGTCACAATCCACTTCTTCCTTAGTGGACGCCTCGGTCTCCACCACTTCCCGCCCGCGCATGAAGAAGAAACTTAAGATGCTCAACATTGCCAAGAAGTAAGGCTGTGCTAGGTGTACCCGGGGCTATGTTCAGGGCTTTTTGAGTGATCAACCCACACCAAAGCGTGTGTATCAGGCTTCTTTGAACCCCATGGACTGTGTCTCAGGAGTCTTTCCACGTCTGTGGGACTGTTTCAGAGCTCTCCCCTACCAGACAGGCTGTTTCCTTGAGGGCTCTCTCAGTGATGTTTGTCTACTACAGAAGTATCTGTGAGTTATTTAATCCCCAGTTACTATCTCTGGCTTTGGTGTCTCAGTGGTAAAGAATCCACCTGCCAATGCAGGAGATGTGGTTTTGATCCTTGGGTTAGGAGATCCCCTGGAGAAGGAAATGGCAACCTACTCCAGTATTCTTGCCTGGAAAATCCCATGAACAGAGGAACCTGGCAGGCTACAATCCATGGGGTCACAAAGAGTCGGAGACAATTTAGTAACTAAACAACAACGCTATCTTGGACGTGTTGCCTTGGTCAAATCTCTGCACGTGAGAGGGTTTATTCCAGGGCACTCCAGGGTGTTTTCTGGGGCCTGCTGGAGGGGCTGCCTCTACCTTTTGTTCCCCGGAGAGTAACAGTCCCTCTGCTACTGATGTAGCAGTCCCTCTACACCAGAAAGCATCTCTCTGTGTCACCTTCGTTGCAGTTCTTCTACTACAAGGAGACTACATCGGGGATTTCTGTTCCCTAGGAGTCATCTCAAGAATCTTTTCACACTAGGGACAGGAAGGACATCTCAGGACATGTCATCATAAAAGGGCGACCTTGGGGTTTCTGAGCAAGGCTCTCCCAGAGATCTTCTAAGCTGAGATCTGGCTCTGGGGCCTCCTGACAATGGGAGGGTCTGCATGAAGGTCTGCCTCAAGCGCTTCTTCACACTGAGGCGCTGTGCCAGGGCTGACCACAGCCAGTAGGTGTGCTCTCCTATGACGTGCTATGACTTGAGCAGAAGGGCTGTCTCTAGGTCTTCCACGGTGAGTTGAGGGTCTGTCCAACTCCTGGGGGGCAGTCTCATTGGCTGCACAGCCTTGAGGAGCTACCCTGGTGTCACCATGACCTTCAAAGGGCTATCTCCCTTCTCTGTCGCCTGGATAAGGGCTAGCCCAAGATCAGAAGGGGAGCCACTGTGCAATTCCTCTGTTCCGTGGAGTTTAACTCAGTTTGAGCTCATCCTAGAGGGTCTGTCTTGAGCATTTTGTGACCAGTGGAAGGACTGTCTCGGTAATAACTATGCCTTGCAGGGAAGAGCTGTCTGAGGTCCATGATCAGCAGAGGAGCTGTATCTGGATTCTCTGTCTGTAACCAGAGCTAGCTCAAGAGCCTCTGTAGCCATCCAAGGGGCTCTCTCAGGGCTGTCTGAGGCTTGGGAGGAAGGGCTATCTCAGGGATTGTTCTAAAGACCAGAGAGGCTGTATCTGGGGTCTTCTGATATAACGGAAGCTACCCCAGGGGTCTGCCTTCATGAAGGAGGCTGTATCAGGAGTCTAGTCTGTGATTGTCAGCTGATAGACTATATCTGGGATGCCATGATGAACATAGATGCTTTTGCTGGGGTCTGCTCGTATCTTGGAAGCTATGTCAGGAGTCTGCCCAATGAGAGGTTCCATCTAGGAAGCCTGTGACTAGTGGAGGGTGACCTCAGAGTTTTACATTAGGGGTCAGCAAGTTTCTTCTTTTTCGGGCCACATCTTAGGCTTTGCAGGCTGCATACAATGGTAATGTAATGACTCAATCCTCCTATTGCATCATTAAAGCAGCCACAGATATGTGTAAATGAATGAATGTAGCTGTGTGCCAATAAAACTTTATGGACAAAAGGAGGTGGCTGGCCTGATTTGGCCAGTGGGCCAGAGTTTGCTGACCCCTGCTCTAAGGACCCCAGGAAGGGCTCCCTGGGGGCAGGAGGATCTGAGGTCTGCCTGAGCCTTCTTCCTGCTCCCCACTGCCCCTATCCCCCTCTCCTCCCACCAGGATCCTGCGCATCCAGAAAGAGGCGCCCACACTGCAGCGGAAGGAGCCCCCGCCTGCTGTGCTGGAGGCTGACCTGACCGAGGGTGACCTGGCCAACTCCCACCTGCCCTCCGAGGTGCTCTACATGCTCAAGAATGTGCGGTCAGTGTCAGGGTACAGGCAGGGGCGTTGCAGAGCTGGGGCTGACCTGACCCCCTCGTATTTCTGCTTCCCCACCTTCCCTGGGGCTGACCTGACCCCCTCGTATCTCCACTTCCCCACCTTCCCTGTCCAGGGTGCTGGGCCACTTTGAGAAGCCGCTCTTCCTGACCCCCTTGTATCTCTACTTCCCCACCTTCCCTGGGGCTGACCTGACCCCCTCATATCTCCACTTCCCCACCTTCCCTGGGGCTGACCTGACCTCCCCACCTCCCTGTCCAGGGTGCTGGGCCACTTTGAGAAGCCACTCTTCCTGACCCCCTCATGTCTCCGCTTCCCCACCTTCCCTGGGGCTGACCTGACCTCCCCACCTTCCCTGTCCAGGGTGCTGGGCCACTTTGAGAAGCCACTTTTCCTGGAGCTCTGCCGCCACATGATCTTCCAACGGCTTGGCCAGGGTGACTACGTCTTCCGACCTGGCCAGCCGGACGCAAGCATCTACGTGGTACAGGACGGACTCCTGGAGCTCTGTCTGCCGGGGCCTGTGAGTGCACCACCCTGGGGGGATCTGCAGGGCAACGAGGTGGGCGGCAGGACTAGCAGGGCTGCCACAGACACGGGACAGACAGTGGTTTTTGTCAGCAGGGTTGGTGGTTTTTTGTTTGTTTTTTTTAATTTGGGCCTTGCTGCATGGCTTGCAGAATCTCAGTTCCCTGACCAGGGATCAAATCCAGTCCGCGGCAGTGAAAGCACAAAATCCTAACCATTAGACCACCAGGGAACTCCCCAGGTTGATGGTCCTTACGAGATGTACAAGCAAGAGTCAGGAACAGATGCCCAGGGGCGTCTGGGGTGGTCAGCACAGTCACTGGCTAATTAGCGATGCTGGTCAGAAGGTTCATGGGGTCAGGATGTCAGCAATCACCAGGCTACATGAGAATGAGGGCTAGTGGCTTGGTCAGGGGGCAAGATGCAGGTCAGCAGGGTAAGGGCAGCACTGGTCAGTGCCCACCCCACTTTGTGTGTCTCAGGACGGGAAGGAGTGTGTGGTGAAGGAAGTGGTTCCTGGGGACAGTGTCAACAGCCTCCTGAGCATACTGGATGTCATCACTGTGAGTCACCAGTACGGAGGGGTGTGGGGACAGTAGGAGGCCACACCTACCAGACTGGGTAGGAGAGGGCCACCCCAAGAGCCCCCATCTCTGATGGGTTTCTGATGTTTCCAGGGGCCCCTCAAGGAATGGCATTGGGAAGGGGCCAGGGGAAGCAGGCAGGGGGCTCTCACCGCCCCGACCTTGACTCTCCTTGTGCCCCCTGTGCCCCCAGGGTCACCAGCACCCCCAGCGTACTGTGTCTGCCCGGGCAGCCCGAGACTCCACGGTGCTGCGGCTGCCAGTCGAGGCCTTCTCAGCAGTATTCACCAAGTACCCCGAGAGCCTGGTGCGGGTGGTGCAGGTGAGTGGGCGGTTCACTTCCTTCCATGACCCCCGCCCATCATGGGCTCCTGGGGGCTGGGACCCAGCTGCCAAGAGGCGCTCACGATGGGCTTATCAACTCTGAGCAGCCAGACCTCACCAACTCCTCCTCTGAGCTGCCTCCACCCCATCTTCCCAGGCTTCTGCCACCTGATTGTGGGTTTCTCCCTGGCTCCTGTGGCCCTGCCCAGCCCCTTCCTGCTCTGATCTTGACCTCTGACCTTAGTTCCGTCTCCCTCTCCCCAACCATGGCCCCACCCCCGAGTGCCAGGTCCCCACTTTCTCCCGGGGCTCAGCCTCTTTCTCCTTGGCCCCCTCCTCTGCCGACCACGCCCCCGAAGATCATCATGGTGAGACTGCAGCGGGTCACTTTCCTGGCGCTTCACAACTACCTGGGACTCACCAATGAGCTCTTCAGCCACGTGAGTTGCCTGCAGCGCACCAGGGGCCGGAGAGGTGCGTGACACCTGCCTCCCCCGGACATGCCACAAGGATGCCCTCTGCCCCTAGGAGATCCAGCCACTGCGCCTCTTCCCTAGCCCGGGCCTCCCACCCCGCACCAGCCCAGTGCGTGGCTCCAAGCGGATGGTCAGCACTGCGGCCTCAGAGGAGCTGAGGGAGACCCCCGGCCGGCCGTCGGACCCCACTGGGGCCCCACTGCCCGGGACTGGAGGTACCCAAGGTGACTGCTGCCTGGCCCCCAGGAGCTCAGGTTGACCCAGCCTCTGCCCCTCAGTGCCTGTCTCAGTTCCTGAGGGACTCCCACCTGACCTGCCCAGCCCCCCAAAAGTGAAAGCGTCAGTTGCTTTAGTCATGTCTAACTCCTTGTGACTTCATGGACTATAGGCTACCAGGCTCCTCTGTCCATGGAATTCACCAGGCAAGAATACTGGAGTGGGTAGCCATTTCCTTCTCCAGGGGATCTTCCCGACCCAGGGATCGAACCCAGGTCTCCTGCATTGTAGGGAGATTCTTTACCATTTGAGCCACCACGGAAGCCCTCAGCCCCCCAAGAGCNTACTGGAGTGGGTAGCCATTTCCTTCTCCAGGGGATCTTCCCGACCCAGGGATCGAACCCAGGTCTCCTGCATTGTAGGGAGATTCTTTACCATTTGAGCCACCACGGAAGCCCTCAGCCCCCCAAGAGCCCTTTCAACTAGGTCTTCAGGTCTGCCTCCCTCCTGGTCCCCCAGAACCCCTGGCCTCAGTCCCATGGGCCCATTGGAATTGCTTTTCCTAGTCCCCTAGTCCCCAGGAACTCTGAGCTGACCCCTCCTCAAGCTCCCTTCAGTTCCCCACCCCTGATTCTAGCTGTAGACCTGGGGGCTCCGAGGGCCGGAACCTAAATATACGTCTCCTCCAGGGGACCCAGTGAAGCCCACATCTCTGGAAACCTCCTCAGCCCCCTTGCTGAGTCGCTGCATCTCCATGCCAGTGGATATCTCAGGTTTGGGGCCCCAGGTGGAGCTGGGAGAGGCTATCACATGTCATTATTTACTCACTTTTGCCTGCAGTGGGTCTTCGTCGCCGTGCGAGGGGCTTTGCACGCGGTGGTGTCTCTCGTTGCGGAGCATGGTCTCTAGATTGTGCACGCAGTCGTGTTGCATGGGCCTGGTTACTCGGAGGCACGTGGGATCCTCCTGGACCAGGAAGAGCACGGGTGCCCCCTGCACTGGCAGGAGGACTCTTAACCACGGGGTCACAGGGAAGTCCACCTGCCTCCCAGTCTTGATTTTTCTCATCCACGAAATAGGAATATTGGGAGCATTTCTCATGTCTTTTTTTACTGTGGGTCCTTGTTGAGATGGTGCTCTCCTCACTGTAGTGAGAAGGGTTGCAAGGGAGAGAGAGAGGCGATGGATTAGTCCATGTCTTTCCGGCTGCTGCCTGGGATAACGTTATGTAGATAGTGTTTGCTTAGATTCCCGCTATTGTTACTCTCATCTTTATTGCATTTATTGCCCCTTATCCACAGCAGGCTTGCAGGGTGGCCCCTGCTCAGACTTCGACATGGCATATGAACGGGGCCGGATCTCTGTGTCCCTGCAAGAAGAGGCCTCAGGGGGGTTTCAGGCAGCTTCAGCTCGGGTAAGGCCTTGCCCTCTTCCCCTGCCCCTGCCTCCTGACTCCAGTCCCCTCCTGGAACCCTGGCCTAGCCACAGGTGGAGTCTCCCAAGGAGGAAGGTTGAGGGGCAGCATGGAGGTCATAGACCCTGCCCCACAGACTCCCAGTCAGGAGACCCGGGAGCAGCCAGCAGGCGCCTGTGAGTACAGCTATTGTGAGGATGAGTCAGCCCCCGGCAGCTGCCCCTTCGGGCCCTACCAGAGCCGCCAGACGAGCAGCATCTTTGAGGCAGCAAAGCAGGAGCTGGCCAAGCTGATGCAGATTGAGGTGGGCAGCCCAGGGCATCTAGGGGACTAGGTAAGGGGGGTGGTAGGTGTAGCTGGGCCATCTCAAGCCCCTATCCTTCCTCCCCAGGACCCCACCCTTCTGAATAGTCGAGTTCTGCTACATCACGCCAAAGCTGGCACCATCATCGCCCGCCAGGGGGACCAGGTGAGTCTGACCCTTGACCTCTGACCCTGCAGCTCTGACTCGAGACCTCTCTCTCCCCTTCTCTGATCTCTGATCCTTGCCTTTTCACCTTACATGTAGACCTCTCAGCCTGTTATTTCCAACCCCTGACCTATGGATCCTATGATTCTGACCCCCAGCCCTCCCTCCCCATGTCCTGTGGACCTATTGACCTTTCCCCTCCAAACTTGAACCTTTTACACTAGGACCCCCACCCCAAGATGTCTCTTCCCTGCTATTCCTGCAACCTCCATTTTTCTGACCTTCGAAATCTATAACATATTCTGATGCTCTATTTCTTATCCTAGATCCCTGCTGGGATGGGGGAGGGGTGGGGCTCACTAAATGGGTGCGGGTGTGAATTTGGCCTGGAGGCCAGGAACCAGCTCCACGAGCCCCACGAGCTGGATTTCATTGCCCCTTGATGACATGCAGGAGGTGGAGGAAACCGTAGCCCACTAATCTGCCCATTCTCCAGACGGGGAAACTGAGGCCCTTTCATGACATCACAGCTGGGGAGCACAGGGGAGGAGGGTTAGAGAGGGAACCAGACTTGCAGCCCTTGGGTGACCTTGGGTGAATCATATAGAAACTTCTCATCTTTCCCACCTGTGGAATGAGGGGGACGGGGTGCGGCTCATAACTACCTGCAAGAACCGTTGTGAGGACCAAGCAGGAAGTACGTAGTTCTGAGCTGCTAGGGTGTGTGCAAGGGTGACCAGTCAGAGGGAGGCGTGGTGACAGAGGGGTGGGGAGGTGACAGTAAGGGTGACATGACTTAAGTGCTGAAACCGCAGCAGTGCCCCAGGCTCAGGAGAGGGAGGTCTGCGCTTGGAGGAGGGCATGGCCTAGCTGTTAGCTGGCTGGGTGATGGTGGTTTTTACTTTAATTAGATTCTAGTTGATTTGTTATATCACGTGATCAGTTTGATTGTATTGTCACTTTGAGCTCCTTCCCGAAGAATGGGCTCCTTCCCGCAGAGTACGTTTGGGGCCAGCTGTTCGAGGTACTTGGGGGCCTGGCTGAGGAAGTGTGGTCACACCATGGCCCTTGCAGGGGCCCCTGGGCCCTGCTTATCTGAGAACCTCTGCTGGGCTCAACTCAGCCCAGCCCAGCCCAGCCTGCTGACATACCAGGCTGGTGTGCAACCATCCAAGGCTCCTCAGGGTCTTCAGGACTTTGTTAGGGACAAAGCTGGTCTGCTGTGCCCTCTCCCAAAACCATGCACAGTTTGGCCCACCCCCCTGGGATATTTGGCCATGTTGAGACTTTTAAGCTTTTCTTGAGTCTTTTTGAGATTCAGTTCAGTTGCTCAGTCGTGTTCGACTCTTTGCGACCCCATGAATCGCAGCATGCCAGGCCTCCCTGTTTTTGAGATTAGATTTTATTTATTTACTTTTTCGTTTATCTGGCTGTATCTGGTCTTAGTTGTGGCACACAGGATCATCCTGTGTCATGTGGGATCTTTTGTTGCAATGCACAATGTGGTGTGCAGACTCAGTTGCTCCACGGCATGTAGGATCTTAGTTCCCCAACCAGAGATCCAATCCATGTCCCCTGCATTGCAAAGCGGATTCTTAACCACTGGACCACCAGGGAAGTCCCACAGGGTGACATTTTTGATTGGCTTGGGAGGGTGGTACTGTCACCTAATGGCTAGACACCAGGGATGCAAAATGCACAGGCCAGCCCCCCACAACAGAATTATCCAGTCCAACATGTCAGTAGTGCCAACGTTGAGGAAACTCTGCTTTCCACAAACATTTCCCAGAGTATATTTCACAGAACACCCCTATCACAAGGGATCTGAGTGCAACAGGTTTGGGGAATGCGGGCTGTTTTAGTCCTTCTTGGAAGTGCCCAGTGAACTCATTAGCATATTTAAAGCTCTGAGAAGTCCTGCAGTGGGAGGGGGGGTGGGGGGGTGCGGGGGAAGCGACATGTTTCCCAATCTGAGGATGAATGGCAGCCTAATACTAGTCACTCCCATTGTATCCCAAACCCAGCCTGGGAATTTTGTCTTGGAAGGCATGTGTGTATGTCCCCCACCCCTCCCAAGGATTCCTGCAGTGTTTCGGTGCTCATCAGGGCTTTGTGGGGTGTTGTACAGGTTTGTGTGCTAGATGAGGAAGGAACGTTTCTGTCTCTAGGCAGTTTCAGTTCCTTGTTTAAGAGGGTGGTACAGAGTGGTGTCCAGCTGGGCAGGCTAACCAGAGGGGAGAGGGGTATTTGCTGTGTGTAGGAGAAGACAATGGCACCCCACTCCAGTACTCTTGCTTGGAAAATCCTATGGATGGAGGAGCCTGGTAGGCTGCAGTCCACGGGATCGCTAAGAGTCGGACACGACTGAGCGACTTCACTTTAACCTTTCACTTTCATGCACTGGAGAAGGAAATGGCAACCCACTCCAGTGTTCTTGCCTGGAAAATCCCAGGGACGGGGGAGCCTGGTGGGTCGCACAGAGTTGGACACGACTGCAGTGACTTAGCAGCAGTAGCAGGAGGCTAGCTGTAGGGCCAACAAACACCAGCAGGGGTCCCCTGCCCTTGAGAAGCTCACAGATAGACCTTTCACTCAAAGGATGATACAGATTGTTGCTAAATCATATAGGTTTCCTGCTAGAAAGGGGATGTCCTCAGTTCTGCAACGTCTGATTTAGGCAGAGCAGTGTCTCTGAGGCAGTGACCTCCAGTGAAGGAGGAAGAACTAAGAGAAATTAACTAGGTGCAAGGGCGAGGAAAGAACATTCTAGGCAGAGGGTACAGTTTGTGCAGATGTCCTGTGGTGGAGCTGTCCCATCTGGAAAACAAAGGAAAACCAACAAGGTTGGAGCGGAACACGAGTTGAGAGCAAAGGGCTTTTTGTTTTGTTTTGTTTTGTTTTTTGCACCAGTCAGCTTGTGGGTTCTCAGTTCCCTGACCAAGGATTGAACCTTGGCTTCAGTAGTGAAAGTGCCAAATGCTAACCACTAGACCACCAGAGAACTCCCCAAAGGGGATTTTGTGTGTGTGATAATTTTAGAGATGTAATTCACGCATTATACAGTTCACCCATTTAAAGAGGACAGTTCAGCGGTGTTTAGTGTATTCAGAGTCGTGCAGCCGGAACCACTGTCCATTTTAGAACATCACCTTAAAGAGAAACACCGCCCTCCAAAGCCATCGATCTCCTACCTCCTAACGAGCCGCAGCCCTAAGCAACTACTGATCTTATGTTTCTAGAGATTTGTCTGTTCTGCACATTTCATACAAATGGAATCAAGCGATATGTGGCCCTTTGTGTCTGGGTTCACCCATGTTGTGGCATGTCTCAGTGCCTTATTCCATTACAGCTGATTACTATGCCATCATAGGAAGGAGCCACATTTAGCTTCTCAGTTCATCTGCTGATGGACATTGAGTTACTTCCACCTTTTGGCTAATATGCATAATAGCATGATTCAGGTATGAACATTATGTACACATGTCTGTGTGGATATGTTTTCATTGTGTCGTAGGAGTTGAGTTGCTGGGTCATATGGCAACTCTGGAGAAGGAAATGGCAACCCACTCCAGTATTCTTGCCTGGGAAATCCCAGGGACAGAGGAGCCTAGTGGTTACAGTCCATGGGGTTGTAAAGAGTCAGACATGACTGAGCATGCACGCACAACAACACAGTGGTAACTCTATTTTTGAATCTTTGAGGACTGTTTCCCAGTGGCTGCCCAGTTTTACATTTATATACCAGCAGTGTATAAGGATCCCAGTTTCCTACACCCCTCTGACACTTTTTGATTCTAGCCATCCTACTGGCATCTCCTTGTGGTGATTTGCATTTCCCTAATGATTCATGCGAAGAGTTGACTCATTGGTAAAGACCCTGATGCTGGGAGGGATTGGGGGCAGGAGGAGAAGGGGACGACAGAGGATGGGATGGCTCGATGGCATCACCGACTCGATGGACATGAGCTTGAGTGAACTCCAGGAGTTGGTGATGGACAGGGAGGCTTGGCGTGTTGCAATTCGTGGGGTCACAAAGAGTCGGACACGACTGAGCGACTGAACTGACTGACAAATGATTCACGGGGCTTCCTAGGCATGCTATTGCCTGCCAGTGCAGGAGACATAAGAGATGTGGGTTCGGTCTCTGGGTCGGGAAGATCTCCTGGAGCAGGGCATGGCAACCCACTCCAGTGTTCTTGCCTAGAGAATCCCACGGACAGGAGCTTGGCAGGCGACAGTCCATAGTCTCGCAAAGAGTAGTACATGACTTAGCACACAGCATGCAGTGATTTGTAATGTTGAACATCTTCAGAGGATCACTAGCCATTCATATAACCTTTGGAGAAACATCTATTTGGAGCCTTTGCCCATTTTTAAAATCGAGTTATTTGTCTTTTTAGTGTAGAGTTGTAAAAATTCTTCACATATTCTGAATACCAGACCCTTAGCAGATATATGATTTGCAAATATTTTCTCCTAGCTTTCTCCAACCCTCCTAGTGGGCTGTCTTTTCAGTTGATAGTGCCCTTTGAAGCTCAAAAGTTTTTAATGAAGTTTGTGATGAAGTCCAGTTTATCCATCTTTCATTTTGTCACTTGGGCTTTTAGTATCATATCCAAGATTCCATTGTGTCCATGGTCCAGTGTGGCCATGATTGACTCCTGTGTTTTCTCCTTAGAGTTGTATCGTTTAAGCTCTCACATTCATGTCTTTAATCCATTTGATGTGATGAAAGGTGAGGCTCCAACTTTGTTCCTTTCCATGTAGCTATGCAGTTGCCCAGCACAAGCAAAGAGGACCTAAGCTCAGCCANGGCCATGATTGACTCCTGTGTTTTCTCCTTAGAGTTGTATAGTTTAAGCTCTCACATTCATGTCTTTAATCCATTTGATGTGATGAAAGGTGAGGCTCCAACTTTGTTCCTTTCCATGTAGCTATGCAGTTGCCCAGCACAAGCAAAGAGGACCTAAGCTCAGCCATGCTCCTATGTAACCAGTCTTGCCAGCCTCTTGCTGACCCTGTTGAAAAGAAATCCTGCCTCTTAATCTGGGCTGAGATGGGTGATCTATTAGCAGCATTTGCTGTGGGTGCTGAATGGGAATATAAATACATGTGCTGCTCAGCTCAGTGCTACGGAAGGCTTTCACTACCTCCAAGATGTGTCTAANAACCTTTGGAGAAACATCTATTTGGAGCCTTTGCCCATTTTTAAAATCGAGTTATTTGTCTTTTTAGTGTGGAGTTGTAAAAATTCTTCACATATTCTGAATACCAGACCCTTAGCAGATACATGATTTGCAAATATTTTCTCCTAGCCTTCTCCAACCCTCCTAGTGGGCTGTCTTTTCAGTTGATAGTGCCCTTTGAAGCTCAAAAGTTTTTAACTTTGATGAAGTCCAGTTTATCCGTCTTTCATTTTGTCACTTGGGCTTTTAGTATCATATCCAAGATTCCATTGTGTCCATGGTCCAGTGTGGCCATGATTGACTCCTATGTTTTCTCCTTAGAGTTGTATAGTTTAAGCTACATTCATGTCTTTAATCCATTTGATGTGATGAAAGGTGAGGCTCCAACTTTGTTGCTTTCCATGTAGCTATGCAGTTGCCCAGCACAAGCAAAGAGGACCTAAGCTCAGCCATGCTAAGTGTGGCCATGATTGACTCCTATGTTTTCTCCTTAGAGTTGTATAGTTTAAGCTACATTCATGTCTTTAATCCATTTGATGTGATGAAAGGTGAGGCTCCAACTTTGTTGCTTTCCATGTAGCTATGCAGTTGCCCAGCACAAGCAAAGAGGACCTAAGCTCAGCCATGCTCCTGTGTAGCCAGTCTTCCCAGCCTCTTGCTGGCCCTGTTAAAAAGAATTCCTGCCTCTTAATCTGGGTTGAGATGGGTGATCTATTAGCAGCATTTGCTGTGGGTGCTGAATGGGAATATAAATACATGTGCTGCTCAGCTCAGTGCTACGGAAGGCTTTCACTACCTCCAACTTTTCTTTCCTTAACCTTTTCCGAGCGCACAGACCCGAGGCGTGGGTGCGGTGTCGCCCGGGTGCCCATCTCCTGGCTCCTCCCTCACAGGATGTGAGCCTGCACTTCGTGCTGTGGGGCAGTCTGCACGTGTACCAGCGCATGATCGACAAGGCGGAGGACGTGTGCCTGTTCGTGGTACAGCCCGGAGAGCTAGTGGGACAGTTGGCTGTGCTCACCGGCGAGCCCCTCATCTTCACGCTTCGAGCCCAGCGTGACTGCACCTTCCTGCGGATCTCCAAGTCCGACTTCTACGAGTACAGCCTGGGCCCGATGTTGGGGCGGGGGTACTCAGGGGGTCCCCCGACCAACTCCATTCTGCCCTGCCTGAGGCTATGCCTCTGACCCTCCACACTTTTCAACGGCACTTGAAAAGCCGTTTTCACTTTTTGAGCCCTTCCTGTCCCACCCCGGAGGCCATCACTCAACTCAACACTCCCTATCGGCTGTTCCTGGGCGCCCCCCGACCCATGCGCCCCCGCCCTTTGCCTGCAGGATCATGCGTGCACAGCCCAGCGTGGTGCTGAGCGCCGCACAAACCGTGGCCGCCAGGATGTCGCCCTTCGTTCGCCAGATGGACTTCGCCATCGACTGGACGGCGGTGGAGGCGGGACGTGCACTGTACAGGTGCAGCCCCCGCCCCTACCTCTTCCTTCAGGTCCTGCCTACCTGCCTACTCTGACACCTGCACCCCCACCCCAGGCAGGGCGACCGTTCAGACTGCACCTACATCGTGCTCAATGGGCGGCTGCGTAGTGTCATTCAGAGGGGCAGCGGCAAAAAAGAGCTGGTGGGCGAGTACGGCCGCGGGGATCTCATAGGAGTGGTGAGCGTGGCCCCACCCACTGACCTCTAACCTCTCCCAGTCCAGGTTCCCCCCACCCCCAACATATATTTCATCCCGGGCAACAGGATGGGTCACTAAACCCCCTCACCTACCCGCCCGCCTCTAACTTCCTGTACTCCACTCTCTCCAGCTGCTTTCCATGGGGCGGGGAGATGGGGGCAACCNCCCCCACCCCCAACATATATTTCATCCCGGGCAACAGGATGGGTCACTAAACCCCCTCACCTACCCGCCCGCCTCTAACTTCCTGTACTCCACTCTCTCCAGCTGCTTTCCATGGGGCGGGGAGATGGGGGCAACCTCACCCGGTGTGGAACCCTCTCCAGATGGATAGCGAGGCTTGGTTCCGCCTTCTGTCTGCACCCAGTCGGCCTTCCCCTTACCTATCAGCCTCCTGGCTCATGCAGCCCTGGTCACGCACGCGGTCCCCTAGGTGGAGGCGCTGACAAGGCAGCCACGTGCCACGACGGTGCACGCGGTGCGCGACACAGAGCTGGCCAAACTCCCCGAGGGCACCCTGGGCCACATCAAACGTCGATACCCGCAGGTGCAGCTCGCTGGGCTGGTGGCTGTTCACCTAATGGGGGTGGGACAGATGAGTGGGGGTGTGGCCCTAGAGGAGGCGGGGCCTAATAGGTGGGGCGGGGATTCGGTGCGGATGGAGCCCTGGAGAGGAGCTGAAGCCTCCAAGTGAGGGGCGGGGCTCGTGGGGCGGGGCCCAGGTAAGGGACCCAGGCGCCCTGGTCAAGGAGGAAAAGGTGGTACTTGCAGAGTTGCTCCTGCGGTCTAACTGGACCGCCGGCCTCCAACGCCCCAGGTCGTGACGCGCCTCATCCACCTGCTGAGTCAGAAGATTCTGGGGAATTTGCAGCAGCTGCGAGGACCCTTCCCAGGTAGGAGCCTGCAAGGGCCCGGGAATACTGGGGGATGTAGTCCAACGCCTCAGAACGTGCTGGGGGGAGGGAGCCTTGAGCCCAGGGCATACTGGGAGGTGGAGTCCAGGGTATAACCTGCTCTGGGTGGAGCTTGAAGCAGGAAATGGCAATCTGACTTCTGGCGCATGCTGAGGGCGGTGAAGTTCGGGTCCCTGGGCATGCCGGGAAACGGAGTTCTGGAGCCAGGGCTGCTTGTGCAGTTCAGTTCAGTCGCTCAGTCGTGTCCGACTCTTTGCGACCCCATGAATCGCAGCACGCCAGGCCTCCCTGTCCATCACCAACTCCCGGAGTTCACCCAAACTCATGTTCATCGAGTCAGTGATGCCATCCAGCCATCCCATCGTCTGTCGTCCCCTTCTCCTCCTGCCCCCAATCCCTCCCAGCATCAGAGTCTTGTCCAATGAGTCAACTCTTCACATGAGGTGGCCAAAGTACTGGAGTTTCAGCCTCAGCATCAGTCATTCCAAAGAACACCCAGGACTGGTCTCCTTGAGGATGGATGTTCAGTTCAGTTCAGTCGCTCTGTCGTGTCCGACTCTTTGCGACCCCATGAATCGCAGCACGCCAGGCCTCCCTGTCCATCACCAACTCCTGGAGTTCACCCAAACTCATGTGCATTGAGTCAGTGATGCCATCCAGCCATTTCATCCTCTGTCATCCCCTTCTCCTCCTGCCCCCAATCCCTCCCAGCATCAGAGTCTTGTCCAATGAGTCAACTCTTCGCATGAGGTGGCCAAAGAACTGGAGTTTCAGCTTTAGCATCATTCCTTCCAAAGAACACCCAGGACTGATATCCTTTAGAGTAGACTGGTTGGATCTCTTTGCAGGATGGATGTTAGTGAAATCTAAAGTGTCAGTCATGATGAGAGGTGGGGGTCTTAGGGGCAACCTTGGTTCTGGGTGTCAGAGCTGCCTGGAGGATGGAGTCCACCTACTAGGAAAGGAATACCGAGACTAACGTGTGCTGGGAAGTGTAGTTTGTGGAGTGGTGTTTGGGGCCTAGAGTATATTGGGAAGTGACTTCAATAGGTTACCAACATGGTGGGAGATGTGGTTCCTGGTCCTGGTGGATGCTGGGAGTTGTATTTCTCAGTTTCAGTGCATGCTGGGAGTTGTGGTTCCCTTCCAGGGCATACAGGGAGGTGAAATTTCCCAGCTAGGATACACTGGGAAGTGGTCAGATTCAAGGCGTGCAGAAATATGGGCCCGAAGTTTTCGGTTATGGTGACCTGACCCTGGACTAGCTTAGGCAACCTCTACTTTCCTTTCCCCCCGGGGGCTTCTGCCCAGTCAGCCCTGACACCTGGATCTCTGGGGTGGAGCCAGGGTGAGCCCTGGCAAGGAACCATCCCTACGCCCAGGGTCTTCCCCGACAGACATTCCCCCTAGTCCTACACTCTGCGCCCAAGTACACTTTCATTCCCACTCTGCTGGTAGGACCACGCTTGATGTGATTCTGGGGCAGCTATGGGGGCAGGGACTTTAAAAATCTCAGACCCCTGAGAACCTCTCTGTGATGCTATGAAGACCGAGTTTCTAGTGAGCATCTGGTGTGTGCTGGGCATCCTGCAGGGTGGTGGGAAAGTACACAAGACCGACAAAGCGCCTAGAAGGGTTTATGGCTTGGCTTGCAAGATAACAGTTTTTAAAATACAAACAAAGGGTACAACGTCAGTTAAGATACTGTGTAGAAAACAAAAGGGAGTCTTGATGGGGCTTGACTAACCTAAGGAGGCAGGCTTTTCTGAGGACAATGAGCAGAGACTTGATAAATGAGATGGGACCAGATACTGACAGGACTACGACAGGGTTTGGTGGTGTTGAAACACTTCAAGGGGGAAAGTGAGTGAGGGGGAGGAATGGGCCAGGGCAAGTCTTGTAGGAACCAGAAAGGCATTTGAACTTGTTTAGATTGTTATGATCTGAGCAAACTCTGGGAGATAGTGAAAGACAGGAAAGCCTGGCACGCTGCAGTTTTCAGGGCCCCAAAGAACCGGACACGACTTAGCAACTGAACAACAAGACAGTTATAGGGATTGGTGGAGGAGAAGAGGCAGTGAGAGGTCTGGTCAAGAGATGGGGTCGATGTTTTAGTCTAAGGTATATGCAGAGAAACTGAGACGCAATAGGTGGGTCAGAAACATCTTTATCTCAGTCTAGTTCTGTGTTCAAGTCCTCTTAGTGGACAGACTCCCCCCCTGCCCCCGCCACCCTGCCCAGGTGAGAATGGGTAGGGGCACAGATCAAGTCCATGTAGGCAGAGTGGAAAACAGGAAGGGTTATACAGTTGTGTAATGGATCCTCCTGAGGAGATTGGGCCAAAACTGAGGATCAGATAGCCAGATCTTATCAAGGACAGTGGTTCAGCCTGTAGGGCTAAGATTGAGACCATGACCTGCAGTATGGTGTCACTAAGCCTCAGCTGAGGGACAAGGTGAAGGGATTTCTGAGAAGGTGGGGGAGAGCTGACCTTTCCAAACACAGGACCGCACAGCAAATACCATCCTTTGGGGTCTCAGCAGGCTCGGGACTAGGTGTCCCCCCTCACTCGGAGCTCACCAACCCTGCCAGCAACCTGTCAACAGTGGCAGTGCTGCCCGTGTGTGCCGAGGTGCCCATGGTGGCCTTCATGCTGGAGCTGCAGCACGCTCTGCAAGCCATTGGTCAGTCATGGGCAAGGGCAGGCCTTTGGTCTGCGCGGGGCAAGGCGCGTGTGCATGGGGCATTGGTCAAGGAATAGAGATGCCTTGGTGGGTCAGGGTGGGGGTGGAGCTGGAACAAGGCCCTGTAAGCCAAGTAGATGGTATTCTCTCATGGGAGAGGCCCCACCTCTGTTGGCCCAGGTTCCTAAACACCCTTCCTCACTCATCCATCTCCAGGCCCCACGCTCCTCCTCAACAGTGACATCATCCGGGCCCGCCTGGGGGCCTCTGCACTGGACAGGTGTGTGTTGGGGGTATGGGGACGGGGAGCACAGGGATGAGCTCAGAACGTGGGATTCCTTCAGTCTCATTTGAGTTCTAGGCTGTGAAATAAGGAGCGTGGGCCCCCATCCCTCTGGCCACTGGGGAGACGGTGGGGTGAGTCGGTCTCTAGAGGACGCAGTCATGTCTAGGCCTTGAGTGTCCACATCCACGTGGACATTCCATGTAGCTATGCAGTTGCCCAGCACAGCAGTGGAGCTACATGGTCTCTGAGGGCAGGGACCCCTAACCAGCCCCAAGATGACCCTCCCCACTCCCACCCTAGCATCCAAGAATTCCGGCTGTCAGGGTGGCTGGCCCAGCAGGAGGACACGCACCGCATCGTGCTCTACCAAACAGACGCATCGCTGACGCCCTGGACCGTGCGCTGCCTGCGCCAGGCCGACTGCATCCTCATCGTGGGCCTGGGCGACCAGGAGCCCACACTCGGCCAGGTCCGGAGACCAGGCACAGTGACCCCCATCCCTGGGATCCCGCCCCAGGCCCTTGGGTGCCTGTGCTGGGCCATGTGCACCTTCACCAGTGGGGCTAGGTGACCAGGAACCCAGGGGGCCAGGCGTGGGGGGCGGGGAGGAAAGCACCCGTGAGAGTGACTTCCGTCCTCCTCACTCCCAACCCCGCCATGCAGCTGGAGCAGATGCTGGAGAACACGGCAGTGCGGGCCCTCAAGCAGCTGGTCCTGCTGCACCGCGAGGAGGGCGCAGGCCCCACGCGCACTGTGGAATGGCTCAACATGCGCAGCTGGTGCTCGGGACACCTGCATCTTCGCTGTCCGCGCCGCCTCTTCTCACGCCGCAGCCCGGCCAAGCTGGTGAGGGGTGCTGCGGAGGCGTGGCTAATGGAGGGGCATGGCTTAGAGGCCAGAGGGGCGTGGCGGTGTGTTGAAGGTCCAGAGGGTGCCTCCTACACCCCACATCCTTATGCACCGTGTCTCTCCCCCCTCATACCAGCACGAGCTCTACGAGAAGGTTTTCTCGAGGCGCGCAGACCGGCACAGCGACTTCTCCCGCCTGGCGCGGGTGCTCACAGGCAACACCATCGCCTTGGTGCTGGGCGGGGGCGGGGCCAGGTGAGGGGTGTGGTCAGTGCCGGCAGGGGCGGGACCAGGTGCCTTGAGGGGTGGAGCTGACTCCCTGAGTGAGATCCCACAGGGACTCGGCTAGCACCACATTCCTTGCTGGTGGGGGAGACTGGAGGAGATTCCTGGGGGTGGGGCTAGGGGATTCCCAGCAAGTCACTGAGTCTCCTCCACCGTGCAGGGGCTGCTCACACATCGGGGTGCTGAAGGCATTAGAGGAGGCGGGGGTCCCCGTTGACCTGGTGGGCGGCACGTCCATCGGCTCCTTCATCGGGGCCCTGTACGCTGAGGAGCGGAGCGCCAGCCGCACTAAACAGCGGGCCCGGGAATGGGCTAAGGTGTGCGTTACGGGAAGGGGGTGGGAAGGTGATGGGAAAGGGTCCCCCCACCCCAGGAGCACCCTGAAAAACCTGACCTCAGAGGGGCTTCTGGACTTCTCCTGACCCGCCCCCCCCCCACCCCCGACTTAATCCTGTGAAGCCCATCCGGATTCTTATACCTCCAGAACCTTGGATGACCCCTGTGGCTTCCGGGCTAGTGATCCTAGCCCCCAGCTCCCAGCTGGAATAATCAAGACCCTTAGGGACCTACTAGTCAGTGACCCCCAAGTGACTCCTGTTTGACCCCAGCTTGCCCTTCGCCCCTAGAGTATGACTTCGGTGCTGGAGCCTGTACTGGACCTCACCTACCCCGTCACCTCCATGTCTACGGGGTCAGCCTTCAACCGCAGCATCCACCGTGTCTTCCAGGACAAGCAGATTGAGGTGCATACTTCCCCCATGCCCGCTCCACCCCCACCCCTCCCCATAGGCGTCCCCAGTCCTCCTGGATGGCGGTCCCTGTTCCTTCAGGACCTGTGGCTGCCGTACTTCAATGTGACCACGGACATCACCTCCTCGGCCATGCGTGTCCACAAAGATGGTGCGTGCCCCAGGCGGCCCAACCACAACCACTGGTGCCGTTTGGGGAATGGGTGCTGGGGGGGCAGCCAAGCTGTTAACATGAGTGACCATCCCTCCTGGCCTGATTGCTGAGCACTAACTGTCACCCACTAATGCCCCAGAGAGCCCCAGGTATGTCTGTCCTGAGATGTGTATAAGAGACAGGTTGTGTAATGGATCCTCCTGAGGAGATTGGGCCAAAACTGAGGATCAGATAGCCAGATCTTATCAAGGACAGTGGTTCAGCCTGTAGGGCTAAGATTGAGACCATGACCTGCAGTATGGTGTCACTAAGCCTCAGCTGAGGGACAAGGTGAAGGGATTTCTGAGAAGGNGGGGAGGGTGGTGGTGGGGGGGTGGGTCGGGAGACTTGTCGGGTGCCTCACCCCCTCACCCCCCGTCCCCGCAGGCTGCGTGTGGCGCTACGTCCGGGCCAGTGCCTCCTACTGCCCCTACCTGCCCCCACTCTGTGACCCCAGGGACGGGCACCTGCTGGTGGATGGGTGCTTCGTCAACAACGTGCCAGGTCAGCGAGCCCATGGGGCTGGCCGGGCCTCTGAGTGCGTCTGAGTGTGCCTGTGCGTGTCTGTGTCTGTGTGTCCCGCTGGGCAGGCTCCCTGTGGCGATACGTGCGTGCCAGCATGACGCTCTCGGGCTACCTGCCGCCGCTGTGCGACCCCAAGGACGGGCACCTCCTCATGGATGGCGGCTACATCAACAACCTGCCAGGCAAGTAGCCACCTGCTCGTCCCCCCGCGCGGACACACGGGTGAGCTCACAGCCAGTATGTGCATGTGTAGGATGCACGCATATGCTGTGTTGGACACGCATGTACACACATAGATGGGTGAGGTGCCTCCACCACTAGCTTTCTCTCATACCTGTTGACTTGAAGTATGCAGATAAGAGGCAGGGGCATTTGCAACTTAAAATTACACACACACAGAAGCGTGCAAAAACAAGTAGACACCTGTGCTGACTACACAGACGCTTGAGGTCCCATAAACCAGGGATCCACACAGTTCACTTGCACGCCAAGTTTGGCCCCCTGCCTGATTTTATAAATAAAGTTTTATTGGCACACAGCCACTCCCAGTCATTTACCTTTTGTCTGTGGCTGTGTCTGTGCAGCAGAGTCAAATAGTTGCATCAGAGACCACATGGCCTAAAAAGCCAAAATAATTTTTCCTCCGGCCTTTTACAGTTTGCCAACTCTGGCACAGGCAGCCCATACAGATACATGCACTCATACAACCACATTCACGTGAGCAGGTGTGTACAAACTCTGGTGAACAGGCATGCGTGGACGCACAAGGAAACATACACAGATCTAGGGACATGTGAAAGGAATACAAACAGTACTGGTGTGTGTACAGAGGTATACCCCACACAGAGGTGGGTGTATTCACAAACATACAGACAAGAGTTGCATATATCTGATAAGGGTGCATACAGTGCGCGTGCACACAAAAAAACTTGTGAGGGACACAGGCAGTCTGATGAAGACTCAGGTGTCCTTGGGGAATGGGCGTGGCTAAAGGACCTGTCCATAGGCACCCCCAGGCCCACACAGGGACCCTCACTGGGGCACACAGACTGTGACCACAGCACCCCACACACACTGTGCCATCATTCCACCCTTTACCCTATCCATCCTGCTCCCCTGGATCTCCTTGAACCAGCTCTTTGCTCTCTGTTTCTTGCCTCAGTCTTGAGGTCTCTTATTCTGCCTGGATTCTCTTTCCTTCCATATCTCTGGCCACTCATCTCGTCTCTTTCTCCCACCTTCTCTGTTGCTGGCTCTGGTCCCCTGTGTTTCTCTTCCCTTGGCTCTGTCTCCTGGCGTCTTTTTTTGTTTTTAGCTGCTCTGGGTCTTCACTGTGGTGTGTGGGCTCTTTGTTGAGGTATTTAGACTTCCTCTAGTTGCAGTGCAGTGGGGCTTCTCCAGTCATGGCACAAGGGCTTAGTTGCCCTGCAGCATGTGGGATATTAGTTTCCTAACCAGGGATCGAACTCATGTCCCTTGCATTGGAAAGTGGATTCTTAACCACTGGACCAACAGGGAAGTCCCTCTCTGGATGTCTTTATTCCCATATCTCCCTGTCAGTTTCCTTCCACCCCTGTCTCCCTGCATCTCGGACCCTCTGTCTGTTTCCATGACTCGGATCCCTTCACCTTTCTTTCCTGATGTCCTTACTATATTCTTTTTCTGTGTCACTCTCTTTCCATGTCTCTGTTCCCCATGCATCTGACTTCGTGTCTCTTTCCACAGTGATTTCATCCCTGTGCTCCATCTTCTCCACTCCCTTGGCCCTGGTTCCCCAAACCCCAAAACTCCATACCTAACCCCACTTCCCACACATCATCAGCCTCTACGTCCACCCATACATACCCCTTTGCATCCCTGCATGTCGTTCACATGGGTTTTTTTGCATGACCATGTGAGTGATGGTGTTTGTGGAACTGGGTTGATCTTCCCTGCCCTGATACTGGTGGGGAGTCCCCAGCTGACTCCCTGGCCCCACAGCGGACATTGCCCGCAGCATGGGTGCCAAGACAGTCATCGCCATCGACGTGGGGAGCCAGGACGAGACAGACCTTAGCACATACGGGGACAGCCTGTCTGGCTGGTGGCTTCTGTGGAAGCGGCTGAACCCCTGGGCAGACAAGATCAAGGTTCCAGACATGGCAGAGATCCAGTCTCGCCTGGCCTACGTGTCCTGTGTGCGACAGCTGGAGGTTGTGAAGTCCAGCTCCTACTGTGAGTACCTGCGCCCACCCATCGACTGCTTCAAGACCATGGACTTCGGGAAGTTCGACCAGATCTATGTGAGTTGGTGGGAGCCACCTGGTGACAGTGTGGTGGGCCGGCAGACCTTTACTCCTGAAAGCCCAAAACCACAGAAGGGGAAATAGTCTAGGGCTCTATTTGGGATCTGGGGGGAATAGAACGGTAATCAATTAGTGATGTCTACAGTGAGTGTCACAAGGGGGTGTGGCTGCACATGCGCTATGTATGAACTACCAGTCAAGTTCCGCTGCCTGAAGCACAGTGTAGAGATTGCTAACACCATTTCTGTGTTGGTGGGAATAAGCACCACGGTCAGTTAGTAATGTCTGCCACAGGTTTGTGATGCACTGAATGGAGCAGTATGTAATGTGCCACTGGTCCAGAAAAATGGATCATAGTGCATGCCAAGAGTAAATGATCAGTAGCTGGGGACTTACTTCGCTGGTCCAGTGGTTAAGATTCCGAGCTTCCGCTCCAGGGAGCGCGGGTTCAATTCCTGGCTGGGGAACTATGATCCTGCCTGCCGCATAGTGTGGCCAAAAAAGAGAAGAAAGAAAACATCAGAAGCTGCCTGTCCAGTGCGCTGAGTAAAAAATGTTTGATGCCCTTTCCAGGCTCACTGGGAAGGCAAGCCGTGATGGATTAGTGATGTCTGTAGTGGGCATGGGAGATGGTGATATTTAGGGGTATAGCACAGATTTACAAGGGCTTCCCTGGTGGTTCAGATGGTAAAGAATCTGCCCACAGTGCCAGAGACCCAGGTTCCATCCCTGGGTCAAGAAGATCCCCTGGAGAAGAGAGTGGCTACCCACTCTAGTATTCTTGCCTGGAGAATTTCATGGACAATGGGGACTGGTGGGCTACTGTCCATGGGGTCACAAACAGTTGAACATGACTGAACGACTAACGCTTATTTGTAGAGCTTGAAATAAGCTTGCACACTGCCACCCATGTCCTTTGACACTTGACACACTCCGTGGGGCTGAGTGGGGAAAGAAATGTGCTAAGACGGATTAGTAATATTTGGCAGGGGCACAGGATCGAGGACATGGGGGTGAGTGTGCTAAGTACACCCAACTCTGAACTTTATGTAGTCTCAAATGCCAGCTCCTACAGAGCAGCAGGCTTCTGAGGGGCCAGGGGAGGGGCAGGCAGGGTAGGGATAAGCAGAGAGGAACATTCTGGAGGTTGCCCATATGGCCCCAAGCCCCCTTCATTTCCTGCAGGATGTGGGGTACCAATATGGATCAACCGTCTTCAGTGGCTGGAGCCGGGGAGACATCATTGAAAAGATGCTCACGGACCGGCGGTCTGCCGACCTGAACGAGAGCCGCCGTGCAGACGTAAGCTTGCGCCCTCCGCCATCGGCAGGGCCCCTCTGACAACAGATTCTCCCCAACCCGAGTTCCCTCTGGACCCTGCCCCGCCCCTCCGTCCCCCCTCCCCCCACACACCTCAGATGATCAGCGAGAGCCTCATCCACATCACCCGGCAGGTGCTCGCCTTCCCCAGCTCCGGCTTCACCGACTTGGCGGAGATAGTGTCCCGGATCGAGCCGCCCACCACGAGCTACGCTTCGGTTTCCGACGGCTGTGCTGATGGTGAGGGACCAAGGGCCACCCTAGGAGGGTGGGGNCCCTCCGTCCCCCCTCCCCCCACACACCTCAGATGATCAGCGAGAGCCTCATCCACATCACCCGGCAGGTGCTCGCCTTCCCCAGCTCCGGCTTCACCGACTTGGCGGAGATAGTGTCCCGGATCGAGCCGCCCACCACGAGCTACGCTTCGGTTTCCGACGGCTGTGCTGATGGTGAGGGACCAAGGGCCACCCTAGGAGGGTGGGGACGGTGTACGTGGCCGGAGAGGTCAGACCAGTCCTGAGCCGCATCAGCTTCACCCATGCCATTCCAGGGGAGGAGTCGGACTGCCTGACGGAGTATGAGGAGGACGCGGGCCCCGAGTGCTCACGGGACGAAGGGGGCTCTCCGGAGGGCGCAAGCCCCAGCACTGCCTTGGAGATGGTGAGAGGGGGGTGACCCGGGCCCCCCTGCTCCCGCCGGCGCAGTGGGGAGACTCTGCTGACGTGCCCCCCCGGCCTGGGCTGTGTGATGACACATGCAGGGCGTGGGGGGCCACCCCTTGTCCCCACAGGAGGAGGAGAAGTCGATTCTCCGGCACCGGCGCTGGCTGCCACAGGAACCCTCCAGCCCTGCTACGGATACCTGAGGACCTCCAGAGGGGTCCCTGCCTTGGGCTAGACAAGGGGTGAGCCCTGTGGGGGTGGCTCACTCCCCCTCTGCCTGCTGCTATGCCTGTGACCCCTTGGGTCCCCCTTGACCCCCAGGGTCCACACACTGGACTGGCCTGTCCCCCCTCCCTGGCGTGGGGGAGGGGCAGCACTGCACTGATGACCCTCGATCAGTCACACCAATAAACCTTCCCCTCTTGGAAGTGGCCTTATGTCATCTTTGGGTTCAGGAGACATCTCACTCCACCTTCCGTGCTCAGGATGGCTGAGGCTGGCGCCGGAAACAGCCTTGAGCTTGTCACAGTGACCAGTGCTCCCAGCCTTGGGCTGAACGTCCCCCACTCCCAGTGGGAGTGGCCTGTAGTCCCACTCAGCGCAGGCTCTGGACCACATGGCCTGCAGATGCTGTGTGCCTGTCTGGGGATCACGGATGCCCATTCTGGCACCCCTCATTTTCCATACTAGGTTCTCACAGCCTTTGCCCCTTGACTAGTCCTCTGTGTTCCTATTATGTGTGCTCCTGGGCCTGGTCCCCAGAGGATGTCCCATACATACATGCATGAACAGGGCTCAAGAACTTTACTCTCAGAGGCTCCCAGCCAGTTTCCTCTACTGTGTGCTGCTGGCTTGCTGGGGCTCCCCATCACTGCCTCCCCTCCCCGGAGCCAGAGTGGGGATGTGACAATGGCTAGGCTCATTCACAAGACTATCTTGCGGGCCGCGGGGAACCCTGGATGATTTTTTGTTTGTTTATTTAGTTGTGTGCATATGTTTTATTATAAAATATACATAGCATAGGAGACTTCCCTGTCTGTCCAGTGTTTAAGACCCCATGCTTCCAATGCAGGGAGCATGGGATTGATCCCTGGGTGAGGAACTAAGATCCCACATGCCATGTGGTATGGCCAAAATAAATAAATAAAATTTTATGTGTATATGTTTTTTTTTTCTTTTTAATTGAAGTATAGTTGGTTTACAATGTTGTGTTAGTTTCCAGCACACAGCAGAATGATTCAGTTATATATAAGCCATACATTCATTTTCAGATTCTTTTCCCTTACAGATTGTTGTAAAATACTGAGGATAGTTCCCTGTGCTATATAGCATGTCCTTGTTGGTTACCTGGGTTTTTTTTAATAAAGTGAGAGAGAATGTTTTCATTGACTCACTATTTATCTGGCTGCGTCAGGTTCTCATTGTGGCATGCGGGATCTTCGTTGTGCCATGGGAGATCTTTTGCTGCGGCACACAGACTCTAGTTGCAGTGCACAGACTTTGCTAGTTGTGGCACATGGGCTTAGTTGACCCTGGACATGTGTGAAGTGAAAGTGTTAGGACCCCGTGGACTGTAGCCTGCCAGGCTCCTCTGTCCATGAGATTTTCCAGGCAAGAATACTGGAGTGTGTGGCCATTTCCTTCTCCAGGGGATCATCCCATTTGTTTAAAATGTATTCTTTTTTAAAATCTATTTATGGTTGCTCTGGGTCTTCATGGCTCTTGGCACAGGCTTTCCTCTAGTTGTATGGAGCAGGAGCTGCTCTTTGTTGTGGTGCGTGGACTGCTCGTTGCTGTGGCTTCTTGTTGCGAAGCACAGGGTTAGGCACACAGACTTCAGTAGTGGTGGCTCATGGGCTTAGTTGAAATCTTCCTGGACCAGAGATTGAACTTGTGTGCCCTGAGTGGCAGGTGGATTCTTATCTACTGCCTCACCGGGGAAGCCCCCACATCTTTATTTTCTGTTTTTATTTCCATTACCCTAGGAGACAAATCTAAAAAGATCTTTCCGTGGCTTCTAAGAATGTCCTCCCTATGTTTTCCTCTAGGAGTCTTATAGGATCCATTCTCATATATAGGTCTTTAATCCATTCTGATTTTCCTTTTGTGTATGATGTTAGAGAAATTTCTAATTTCATTCTTTTACGGGTAACTGTCCAGTTTTCCCAGCACCTCGTATTGAAGAGATTGTCTTTTCTCCTTTGTATATTCTTGCCTCCTTTGTTGTAGATTAATTGAGCATAGATGCATGGGTTAAAGCCTCTTTTCTGTGGAAGGTGACACATTCATAGGTTCCAGGAATTAAATTTTTGGAGGGAATAGAAATTATTTTGCCTAGCATAAGTTCTTAGGAGAAGAGAATGGCAACAGCAACCCACTCCAGTATTCTTGCCTGGAAAATTCCATGGACAGAGGAGCCTGGTAGGCTACAGTCCATGGAGTCACAAAGAGTCAGACGCGACTGAGTGACTAACACTTTCACTTTATAAGTTGGTAAGTTCACAAGCTAAGCCAATAGGNCCCACTCCAGTATTCTTGCCTGGAAAATTCCATGGACAGAGGAGCCTGGTAGGCTACAGTCCATGGAGTCACAAAGAGTCAGACGCGACTGAGTGACTAACACTTTCACTTTATAAGTTGGTAAGTTCACAAGCTAAGCCAATAGGAGACTCTCAGTGAATAATGGTTGTTACTAAGATGATCAGTAGGTCATTATTGACATTATGACTATTTATACCTGGAACTTTAGCATCTCAAAGGTAGGAACTTAGTCTCCTGTGTCTCCATTGTTGGATCAATGATGTCTCCCTTTGGGGGAACAGTGTTGCAGCATGTCAGCACCATGGACAGCGAGGGTGCTATCCAAGGTGCTCCCAAGGCCCACCTCCCTCTGCCTTCACCTCCAAGCCTCTGACATCCCTGCCCCCTCCAGATCCTGGGGAAACACATTAAACTGAAAATGAAGCCCCGGTTCGTACCCTGCAGACATCTCCACCATAATTGCCCCCCACTCCATGCTCATTTGCTCCTCCAAGTCCACTAGCATTTCTTCTGCAACTCAAATTCTTCATAGATTCCTGCCTTGGAGCTCTTTACTCTGTGTTGTTGAATAAGTCTATTCTCAAATATTGACTCTTCAGATTGTCTGAAAGTACTGTCTAAACCAGTTTCCCCACTCCCACTGCCCTGTTTTCTTGCCTTTTTTTCTTTGTAAAAAATCTTTTGGCAGCACTGTGCAGCATGCATGATCTTAGTTCCCTGATCAAGGATCAAACCCATACTCCCATATTGAGAGCACAAAGTCTTAATCAGTAGACCTCCAGGGAAGTCCCCTCCATGCCTTTAAAAAACAATAATTTTATTTATTTATTTATAGCTGTGTGGGTCTTTGTTGATGTGCAGCTTTTCTCTAGTTGCGGCGAGCAGGGGCTGCTCTCTGGTTGCAATACACAGGTTTCTCACTGTGGTAGCTTCTTTCATTCCAGAGCATGGGTGGGCTCTAGGGAGCTTGGGCTTCAGTAGCTTCAGTGTGTGGGCTCAGTATTTGTAGCTCC
Organism: Oreotragus oreotragus; assembly: GCA_006410675.1. NCBI lineage: Eukaryota > Metazoa > Chordata > Mammalia > Artiodactyla > Bovidae > Oreotragus > Oreotragus oreotragus. The sequence goes on from SJYX01009842.1 coordinate 43,031, forward strand.
TGGGCTCTGGAGAACAGACTCAATAGCTATGGTGCATGGGCTTAGTTGCTCCATGGCATGTGGGATCTTCCCAGACCAGGGATGAAACCTGTGTCTCCTGCATTGGCAGGCAAACTCTTTATCACTGAGCCACCAGGGAAGCCCCCTTCCTTGCCTTTTAATCATGCTTACTGACCACAGTTGCTCGCTTGTTTATTACCTGTCTCTTTTTGCTCAAATATAAGTTCCAACCCTGGAGGAACCTTGTGTAGAAGAGCTTTTGGTCCAATGCCAAAGAATGCTCAAACTACTGCACAGTTGTACTCATCTCACATGCTAGTAAAGTAATGCTCAAAATTCTCCAAGCCAGGCTTCAGCTATACATGAACCATGAACTTCCTGATGTTCAAGCTGGTTTTAGAAAAGCAGAGGAACCAGAGATCAAATTGCCAACATCCGCTGGATCATGGAAAAAGCAAGAGAGTTCCAGAAAAACATCTATTTCTGCTTTATTGACTATGCCAAAGCCTTTGACTGTGTGGATCACAATAAACTGTGGAAAATTCTGAAAGAGATGGGAATACCAGACTACCTGACCTGCCTCTTGAGAAATCTGTATGCATGTCAGGAAGCAACAGTTAGAACTGGACATGGAACAACAGACTGGTTCCAAATAGGAAAAGGAGTATGTCAAGGCTGTATATTGTCACCCTGCTTGTTTAACTTATATGCAGAGTACATCATGAGAAACGCTGGA
>SJYX01009843.1:0-13616 GCA_006410675.1 Oreotragus oreotragus
TTTCGAGAGAGCACGTTGTTTGTGCGTAGTTGTCACTCCTAATTCCTGGTGACTTTCCTTAGCGGCTTCACTCGGCTCACTTACCATTTTACTTTTGGGAAGACGGCCCTTCTGGGGTCTTTGTCAGTAAATGCCTTCGGAGTGGGTTTCCAAGACCCTGCCTGCTCCTCCTACGCTCTCACTTTCTTCTCTCCTTTCAGGGACTCCCTGTAGGCAGAATCTTGCCAGGGATCGTCCCCTCCCTTGCATTGTTTGTCAAATCCTTTCCCCATGGTACCCGCAGCCTCGCTGGACTCTCTTTGGTGGTAGGATAATGTATTAGGTATGAGGATTTGAACCCCTTAGGCGTCAAGAGCGGTAGAGCATTAGGAATTGGAATTCACCTTTACAAAATGTATTTCCATGAAATGTATTATTGCTTTTCTTTGGATGGTTTCAGTCCTCACCTCAGATAGTAAGAGGAATAGCTAATATCTGAAGAGTTCAGATAAAACTTGGCTTGAGATGCGTGTGACTACTTTGGTTTTGGGTTTATCTTGGGGGGAAATAGAAGAATTGGGATTCCTAGAAGTCTTCTTTATATACATATAACAAAGTAGCTGTGTTGTGTATTGCTTCTAATGTATTTCCATTGAAAGGATACCATTCTTCTACATGGAACTGGGTTTTGTAAAGTGTGAAACAGTAATTTAGATCATGTGGTCATTGAAAATTAAAAGACTGTGTTGTCCTTTCTCACCTATTTTCTATTTGGAATTGGAGTTTTCTGGACATATTACTATAGTTCTTATGTAGCTGGTGTGGGAAATTTTTGGTCAAGGGCTCACATTTTTATTTGGCAATTTGAAAAATAACCCACTTTGTAGACTTGCGATGTAAAGGGTAGGGTAGAATGTATCACAAATGTAATAACATTTTATAGACTGCCTTTAGTGCAGAATTCAGAAATTAAGACTTCTAAAAATTCCACAGGTCATTCTCTTCATAGAAGAAAAGGAAAGATAACTTGCTTTTAATTCCAGTGTTGTGAGATAACTCACAATATTTGATACATCCTCATTGTAATCTTTTTTCTCCCACTTTTCAGTGTCATTGAATATCATTATATAGTAATTTTCATCTTTTACTAATATTGGAGGAATATTTTAAGTTGTATTTAGCTTGAAGTTTCTTCAAAATGGTTTATTCTTGTTTGTTCCCTGTTGGGAATCTAATTCCAAATTTTGAACACTTGGCTTGTTTCCGATCAAATGTAAAGATTTTAATTTTATTTTTATCTCTAGATTTTCCTGCTTTCAATTTTTTGTCTACGCTAATACTTTTCAGATATCAGTTCTTTTTTTTCTTTTCTTTTTAATGCCAATGACATAGGCTTCCTGCCCTTTCCTTTCAGTGATTTTATGTGGTACATTTCAAATAGTAATCTGCTCCTTTTCTTTCATTATTTTACACCCGTGTTCACCCACTACTTTAAACTTTTTTTAAAAATTTACAAATTTTTTTTGGTCATGCAGCATGCAGAATCTTTGAATCTTCAGAATTCCTAAATCAGGAATCGAACTCATGCCTCCCCCTGCAGTGGGGCAGCAGAGTCTTTACCACTGGATCACCAGGAAAATCCTCACCCACTACTTTTTATTCTTCTTCTCCAGACTCTTCTGTTTCTTCATTTATCTACTTTAATTCTGCAGCAGCTCACTTGAACCATGACGTGTATAAGGAAATACATTAAGAGTATCCAGAATAAAAGATGATGGTTTTTCTTAAGGTCTTGGTTTAGATGCTTGAAGTTTTGTCAGATGGGTATTTTAGCACGGGTTTGATCTATATAAGGTTTGTCAGCTTTTCGGAGTTGTGTTAAGCATACAGCTATGTTTGGGTCATCAGAAGGCAACACAAGTTAATGATAATTACAAACTTTCAGACATCTGCAATGGTATGTAAGAGGAAAAAGAATTTTAATTTTAGTTAACTACTTCGCTTAGGGTACATCCCTGCAGGGAATTCCTGTGTGAAATTGTTTGCAGCTGTTAGTGATTGAAAATATTTTCTTCAGAAAAATCTTGTAATGGAATAGTTGAAAACATTTGAGGTTTCGTGTATCCATGGAAGGTGCGAGGTTCTTCCATGCCTTACTACAGCCTCTTCAGTGTTTTCTAGATACATTCTTAAATGGTATTTTTAAAAACATATTTTGTTTTTGTTTTTTAGATCAGATTTATAGAAAAAGTGTGAAGATAGTAAAGTGACATCTCATATACCTCCATATTGTTCCCTCTCGTTACTATCCTACACTAGTATTTGTTACATCAATGAGACAGTCTTGGTACATTGTTGGTTAGTCATTAAGTCCTGTCCGACTCTTTTGCAGCCCATGGACTATAGTCCCGCCAAGCTCCTTTGTTCTTGGGATTTCCCAGGCAAGAAGACTGGAGGGGGTAGCCATTTTCTTCTCCAGGGGATCTTCCTGCCAGAGAGATCAAACTTGTATCTCCTGTATTGCCAGGCGAATTCTTTACCACTGAGCTACCCGGGAAGCTCGTTGGTACATTATTATTAACAAAAGTTTATACTTTAGATTTCCTTAGTTATAGCTAATGTGCCTTTTCTTTTCCAGGACCTGTCATCTCGGGTGCCACATTACACTTAGTTGTCACATGTCTTTAGGCTTCTCTTGGCTGTGACAGTTTGTTAGATTTTCTTTGTTTTGGATGCGCTTTGCAGTTTTGAGGAGTACTGGTCAGGTATTTGGAGAATGTCCTCTATAGGAATTAGTAGAATATTCTCCTCAGATTGAGGTTTTGGGTTTTTGAGAGGAAGTGCTATTCTTTACCTCAGTTGGTAAAGAATCTGCCTGTAATATAGGAGACCCTGGTTAGATTCCTGGGTCGAGAAGTTATGCTGGAGAAGGGATAGGCTACCCCTCCAGTATTCTTGGGCTTTCCTTGTGGCTCAGCTGGTTAAGAATTGGCCTGCAGTGCAGGAGACCTGGGTTCAATCTCTGGTAAGGAATCACCCACAATGCGAGAGACCTGGGTTCGATCCCTGAATTGGGAAGATCCCATGGAGAAGGGAAAGGCTACCCACTCCAGTATTCTGGCCTGGAGAATTCCATGGACTGTATAATCCATGGGGTCGCAAAGAGTTAGACACAACAGAGCGACTTTCACTTCACTTTCACTATCAGACATGATTTATCACTGTTGATATTGATCTTGATCACCTGGCTGCAGTAGTATTAGTTTTCTGCCCTGAAAAGATTGCTCTTTTTTCTTTCTTTTAATGCTGTTTCTTAGAAGGAAGTCACTGTGAACAGCCTCTACTTAAGAAGTGGAGAATTATGCTTCTCTTTCTTGCGTGTGGAGTATTTATATACATTTTTTGAAATTTTTTTGCATGGAAGATTTGTCTCTTTCCTCCATTTATTAAGGGGTTCCTTCATAGTTCAGTTGGAAAAGAATCTGCCTGCAATGCAGGAGACCCTGGTTTGATTCCTGAGTCAGGAAGATTCCCTAGAGAAGGGATAGGCTACCCACTCCAGTATTCTTGAGCTTCCTTTATGGCTCAGCTGGTAAGCAATACCCTTGCAATGCAGGAGACCTGGGTTTGATCCCTGGGTTGGGAAGATCCCCTGGAGATGGAAGAGGCTAACCACTCCAGTATTCTGGCCTGGAGAAAACCATGGACCGTAAGTATAGTCCATGGGGTCGCAAAGAGTTGTAGATTATCTTCTGTATTTTTGTTTCCTGCCCCAGCCCTAGGGTTAGCCAGAAAGAATCTGCTTCATCTTCTTGGGAAATGATGTTAGAAGCCAAGATCTGGGTTCTAGGTATTTTTTTAAAATAATTATTATTTTTAATTGGAGTATAATTGCTTTATAATGTTGTGTTCATTTCTGCTGTACAGCAGTGTGGATCAGCTAAATGTATACATATATGCTCCTCCCTTCCACCCCTCTAGGTCATCACAGACTCTAGGTATTTTTGCTGCTCCTGAGGTGTCATTACTTCTAGAACCTCTCATGGGACAGCAGGGAATGCAAATGTGTGTATATACAAATGCCTGTCTCTGTACTTAGCTAAGCATGTTTCTTTATGTAACCATGTGTATCTGTGCATGTGCTCAGTCCAGTCCAACTCTTTGTAGCCCCATGGACTGGAGTCCATCAGGCTCCTCTGCCCATGGAACTCTCCAGGCAAGAATAGTGGACTGGAGTGCCATCTCCTCCACATGCATATCTATTTTAAGCTAAATATGAGTTCACATGGTTGTCTCTTACTCTGCCTAATCCACCTATATCATTCTGGATTTCTTTCCTCGCTTATCCATAAATTCACTCTAACAGGGAGAAGAAACCTGGCTTTCACCATCTGCCATCTATTCACTTAATTGTTCAAACCCATTATGTGTGTACAACAGTATCAAAATTGTTAAACTGTGCTTTCTTTACAAAGAGGAGGAAACGGCTTTATCAACTAGAGTACAGTGCTTATGTGCTATTGCTTTTACAGATTCCACTTAGTCTTAGAAATGCCACTCCTTTCCCTCCCATCCTTTTAAGTGAGGTTGTTGCACACATTTATGATACAGGTAGATACTTTTGTCACATCCTAACTTCCATCTTGGGATCCCCACACCTTCTAAGTGATTTTTTAAAAATTTACATATATTGTTTCACTCTTTGTTTTGTGAAGTTCTGTGGGTTTTGACAAACGTGTAATTTCATTTATTTATCTACAGAAGTATCATACTGAATAATTTAAACACTTAAACATCTTCTCTGTTTCACATATCACTCCCTTAACCCCTCCCCTTGGCAGCCACTGATTTTTTTTTTTTTTTTTTTCTGTCTCTATAGTTTTGCCCTTTCTGGATATCATATGACTAAAATCATACAGCCTTGTCTTATTGGCTTCTTTCACTTAGGAATGTGCATTGAAGGTTCATTCATGTCTTCTTGTGGTTTGATAGCTCATTTCTTTTTATCTTGTAATAGTATTGCATTGTATGGATGTATCCACAGTTTGTATCTATTCATCTGTTAAAGAGTATTTTGCTTGCTTCTGATTTTTGGCAGCTATGAGTAAAGCTGCTGTGATTATTCATGGGTAAATTTTTGTGTGGACAAAAGTTTTCAGATCAGTTGGATAAATACCTAGGAACACAATTGTTGGATCATATGGTAAGATTCTGGTTAGCTTTGTCACATATTACCAATCTGTTTTCCAGAGAAACTGTACATCTTGCATTTCTACCAGCAGTGAATGCAAGCTCCCATTGCTCCTCATCCTTCTTAACATTTGATACTATCAGTTTTTTTGGATTTTATCTGTACTAATAAGCACACAGTAATATCTCATTGCTTTAATTGGCCCTTTCCCTAATGGCATTTAATGTTCAACATCTTTTCCTATGCTATTTTCCATCTGTATATTTCTTTGATGAGATGTCTGTTAGAAACTTTTGCCCGTTTAAAAATAGATCTCTGTTTTCTTTTTGGCTGTGCTGTGTCTTCCGTGCTGCACAGAGGCTTTCTCTAGTTGTGACAGGTGGGGGCTACTCTCTAGTTGCAGTGCTTGGGCTTCTCACGGGGGTGGGGGGGCTCTTTCGTTGTGGAGCATAGGCTTTATGGTGCGAGGGCTCAGTAGTTGTGGCAGTGGGGCCTAATTGCCCCAGTTCCCGGACCGGGGATCAAACCTGTGTCCCTTGCATTGCAACCACTGGACCATCAGGGAAGACCCATTTTCTATTGTTGAATTTTAAGAATTCTTTATATATATTTTTGGTACAAGCGCTTTATCAGATACTTGTTCTGCAAGTGTATTTTTCTAGAGTGGCTTGTCTTTTTATTCTCTTAACAGCGTCTTTACAGAGCAAATATTTTTAATTTTAATGAAGGCCAACTTGTCAGTTTTATGCCTAGGCTTTTGGTGTTGTATTTAAAAACTCATTGCCAAACTCAAGATCACCTAGATTTAATCCTGTTTTCCCACCCCTTAAAAGTTTTATAGTTTTGTGTTTTGCTTTTAGATATATGACTCATATTGAGTTAATTTTTGTGCAAAGGGTAAAGTCTGTGTCAGATTCATTTTTTGCCCCCAGTGGATTTCAAGTACCAGTAGCTAGTAAATGTGATCTTTTAAGTAAAGTAGATTATAAATTAGGTTTATGGTGGAAAGGAAAGTGTTTTGATTTGATTGTTTTTACCTGTTTTGCAAAAGCAGTTAAAAGAAACAGTTGAGAAATGACTTGGAAAACCAAAATGTAACACTGCATAGACTTTAGACTATATACCAAGACTGATTCCTGGACATTGTATATAATTCATTTTCTTCTTTCTCACCACTCAGAGAATCTTCTTTGTGGAAATTAGAATTGTTAATTGAGTAACACATGTCAGTTGGTGTAGATCTAATCATAGAAATAATTAATAAAGTTCTGTTTTTCACAGAAAAAGCCCCAAATAAAGGATTTGCAGGATGTATGCTGAGAAGGGACAGATGATATCCACACCATCTAGAAACCTGAGACTCTCTTGCCTTTTTTCAAGTGACTTTTTTTTTTTTTCAAGTACCTTTCATTTGGTCAACGGTTTTTGTTGTCTGCAGTGAGGCCAGCAGTATATTACAGTTGGAACCAGAACCCTTCAAGAAGCATCTAGATTAGATCAGACATTATAAAACTAGCACCTTTGGTGTGGCAAGCATTACATACATTATTTCTTTTAACTCTCACAAGACCTCTTGAAGGCAGGTCTCCTTATTTCTATATTTCAGGTAAGAAATAGGCTCAGAAAGAGAAAATGACTTACCTGTGGTCTGCATGGGGAGAGAGAGACAGAGTTAGGATAGATATCTTGATCTTTCTGACTCTAAAACCCATGTTTTTAGCTTTCTTGTGTTACCTCTGGCTTCCCCGATAGCTCAGTTGGTAAAGAATCTGTCTGCAATGCAGGAGACCCCGGCTCGATTCATGGGTCGGGAAGATCCCCTGGAGAAGAGATAGGCTGCCCCCTCCAGTACTCTTGGACTTCCCTGATGGCTCAGCTGGTAAAGAATCTCTAATAACTGATGTTACTGATGTGACAGCTCTAGTAAGCTGGTGTTATCTCTAGTAACTGAAAAAGTGCTAGGGTAGTATTAATGTGTCTTTGATTTTATTCTTTTCTTTAACATAGTATTTAAATGACTACCGATTTAACTGTGAATGCCTCAAATGATTGTGTTTTTGAGATCTGTGGAGATTCTTTCATTTATTTATTTTTATAATGTTGATGGATCTACATCCCACTGATCCAGAGCTATGAGGTATTGCAACATCTATGAAGAATGAGATTCCTTTAAAGAGGGGAAGTTGTGGGGAATTACGAAAAGTAGAACGCACATTGTTTTCATTAGCTATTTGTTTATCCCTATGCCTTGCTGAATTAAGCTTCTTGAGGGCAAGAAAGTGTCTCATTGATATTTAAGCACATCACATTGCTACCCACTCACAAAACGTTTGCTAGATGAAATAAGCACACTATCATAACTTTTTACAGAAGTATCTTTAGAATGTTTAGAAGGGGACGAACTTTTCTTTACCAAGGACTTTGAAATTAATTACGTTTCATTTGTTCATTCAATTCATCATTTATTGAGCATTTGTTGAGTATCTGTTCTGTGCCAGACACTGTACACACAGAGAGGAATAAGACAGGATCTCTGCCTTCTGTCATCAGGGAACCCAGAGAATGGAGGCAACCAGACAACCGTCTCAATACAGTGGAGCTAAATGGAGTATGTATTAAACAAACAAGCAACGAATGGACTTTGAAATCAGAGAGACCTTATCTGCCTTAGTTTTCTTATGTTAGAAGTGGAAACAATAGTAGTACCTGCTGATGAAGTTGTTGGGAGGAGGTTAAATGTATACATTTATATTTAAATCTCAGTACATAGAAGAAGGGAGAGGCTCACTGTTGTTGATGGAGTCAGAAAGGTCTTTACTGGGTATGTGACACTTGGCTTTATTATAGGATAAATTTTTGAGGTCAAGAATGAGAGGACTCCAGGGCATTCCAGGCAGAAAGATAAATCCATGGGACGTGTGCAGAATGGGTTGGCATGACAGGCACGATGCGGAATTCTGCACGTTCTCACAGATGCAGCCCCCAGGATTATTAGAAAGAACTGAATAACCAGTTACTTTTCATTTTTGTGAGTAACAGTACAAAAGAGTAGTCATTACAGTGAGGTAGGAGAAACTCAAGGTACCAAACCTGCTAGAAGAATTGCATGAATGCCTTCTGCTAATCACGTGATTTCTGAATGCAGTCCTTTATGTAGTAGATAGATTCTTGTGTTCTTTTTCAGCCCTGTGACACTCAAGTGATTTTACTAAGAAAGAGTACTTGTGTGTTTGGGTGAAATCAGAAGTCCTGTCTCAAACCATTCTTTTTTTTTTTTAACTATTTATTTTATATTGGAGTATAGCTGATTAACAATGTAATAGTTTCAGATCATTCTTTTCTTTTTTAATTGACATATAATTGATTTACAATATAAGTTTATAGTGTACAGCAGAGTGATTCAGTTATATATGTATATATATATATATGTAGAGAGAGAGACACACACACAGATGAATTAATATATATGTATATACACACACACATATTTTCCATTATGCTTTATTAGCAAAGTGTTCTTATATTTAGTAGCATGAAAGTGTTAGTGCTCAGTCATGCCTGACTTTTTGCTACGCCATGGACTGTAGCCTGCCAGGTTCCTCTGTCCATAGAATTCTCCAGGCAAGAAGACTGGAGTTGGCTCTCATACCCTTCTCCAGGGGATCTTCCTAACCCAAGGGTCGAACCCAGGTCTCATGCATTGCAGGCAGATTCTTTATCGTCAGGGAAGTCCTATATTTAATAGCATAGCAACATAAGAATCTAATATCCTAATGAAGTGGGATCTAGTCCTGTTGGAGCCTTCCAAAATTCTAAGAACCATGAACAATTTTTCACCAGAACCTGAAACACAATACTTAGGAATGTGCTAAAGTAATTTGTTCAGTGAATCAATTATGAATTGATAAGAGGTCATAGTTCTGTAGTTGAAAAATTGTGATTTTAATATAAGGAGAAAGAAAAGAACATGAAGCTCAATAGAAGGAAGCAAAGTTTATATTTAAATAGAGGGAAAAAGATATTTTTCAAAGTCCTCTGTTAAAGGCTGCTGCTGCTGCTGCTGCTGCTACTAAGTCGCATCAGTCGTGTCCGACTCTGTGCGACCCCATAGACGGCAGCCCAACAGGCTCCTCTGTCCCTGGGATTCTCCAGGGAAGAATACTGGAGTGGGTTGCCATTTCCTTCTCCAGTGCATGAAAGTGAAAAGCGAAAGTGAAGTCGCTCAGCCGTGTCCGACTCTTAGCGACCCCATGGACTGCAGCCCACCAGGCTCCTCCGTCCATGGGATTCTCCAGGCAAGAGTATTGGAGTGGGGTACCACTGCCTTCTCCGTGTTAAAGGCTAGTGATATGAATTTCATTTTATTTAGAAAGTTTTTTATTAGCACAATTAGAGTATTACTTCTCTATCACCATTAGAATATTACTCCTTTTCCTAGAAATATATGCATATTATTGATATAGTAAACCAATAGTGACATATTGGCTTAATGCAACAATAGAATGTTTCCAGTGTCTGAAATATAACATTTGTGACCACTGAATACTCTGATTTTTCTGCAAATTCTAATATTTGTAATGTTTTATAATATTGTAATTATTTCTAATATTTTTCATTAGAAAATAAATGTTTAAAAAATATAAGCAGCAGAACAAATTCATAAAGAAATATGTGGATGAAATGCATTACTTTTGAGAAGACATTGAACATGATTTAATTTTCTACAATAATTTTGACATTTTGAGTTAATGGTAACCTTAGACATGAACATATAATAAGATGATTGTGAGTATATTGACTTTTAAATGTGAGAAAGATATAACTATGATGAAAGAGAGAGCAGATACATTTAACTTTCATATGGAAGAAAATAAGACATTATTATAGCTACATAGACTTCCCCCCCCAAATAAGTATGTTAATCTTGTCTGTGTGTTTATGTATATATATGTAATTTCCAGTTTCTCTTTCCAATATATTTGAAAACTTTGTTTTATGAACAACTGTGTATTGGGATTTAAAAATATTGCTCTTTAATTCAGAAATATTGATTTAGAACCCTATCTTTAGGGTTTCTTGATTTGTCTTTATTATTTTAGTATGTTTATCTGCATTATCAGAACTTCTGATGTAAAATCTTTTTAGTTTGTGGACTATAAGCTAGGTTAGGTATTTTTTATATCTCAGGGTCCTTTTAGTCAAAAGAAAACATTGGTTTTTGTTGGTAGTTTTTTTATTTAGCTCTTTTGTGGGGCCTTGTTAGACTCTGAATAATTTAAAAGCAATGGAATTCTTTCTGTGATAAAAATCTAGTCATCAGGCCAAATCTTGTAGCATTATTCACGTGATACTCATGCATGTAAAGGTGTAGAATTAATATGTATGCCTGAAGTATGTATATTAAAAAGGATATTTTTAATTATTAAAATAGCCCTCTAAAGATTTTAACATGTGTGGATTCACAGATTTGCTTAAAGTCATAGCTCTTCTGTTTTTAAGTGAATGATCTATGATAGCCAAGCCTGAAGAATGATGTGTAAAGAATAATAGCAAAAACTTTATAACTTCTTTAAATTTAGGAGTAATTATTTTTCTGTTTTTCTGCATTAGCATATTTGCTCTGCAGCATTATAAGATAAACTGAGTTTAAAGTAGCATTTTTTCTATTGTTTTACTTTTTCATATGCTTCTTATCCAAACGACCAAAACAAAAATTTCAGCACCATTTATTACAGTGTCCATGCACTTGACTGTAGTCCACGTTTTTCAGTTTAATCTGAAGACTTTCCATAGTCTCATGAAGGAAACAGTTGTATAAAAATCTTGAAGCAGATAAATGACCATGTGAGTGTTCCCTCAATACCCCTTCTCTATCCTGCTTCCCTCTTTCCTGCTTTACTCTGTCTTCCAGCACCAGGGTCTGACCACTTTTTTTCAGGGCCCAAATGGCATTAGTTGAAAATGTATCTTTCATAACTTTGCTATCTTTCCAGTTACCATTCAGACTTTCTCATTGCGTGGTGAGATCTCAGCTGTGGCGAGTGAAATCTGAATAAAAGAGACATTCATGGTGGTTATGACAGTGAAGGTTAAGTTTAGGCTGCCAGAGAGTTTGAAACAAAGGAGGGATTGAAGCCCTCATCACCTTCATCTTATTTGGGTAGTAATAAATTATTTTGGAAGTAGTAAGGTCTCATTATGAAGATAGTGAAATCTTGTCCAGACTAAGTACATTCACAGTGACTGACTTCAGCTGGAATGCATCTGGACACCACTAAGTTTTTATACTAATTAGAAAAGATCCACCATGGTTTTGTTTGTATGTGAGAGTATATGCTAGTGACTTTTTAAAAAACATTTTGTTTTGTAGGAGCCCCTTAATACTACAGGGAATTTTAGAATTTGAATTCAAATAGTTGTCAAGTAAATTTGTATAATGTAGAAAAGTTTTTTTTTTGATATGGAAAAGTCCGTGATGTTCTAAAGGATCTTCAGATAGGAGTAAAGTTTTCCTCATCTCGCCCTCAAAGCCTCCCTCTCACACCTTCCCTATAACTGTTGTTATTTAATCCCTCAGTCGTGTCTGACTCTTTGGGACCCCATGGACTATAGCCAGCCAGCCTCCTCTGTCCATGGGATTTCCTAGGCAAGCATACTGGAGTGGGTTGCCATTTTCATCTCCAGGGGATCTTGCTGACCCAGGGATTGAACCTATGTCTCCTGCTTGGCAGGTGGATTCTTTACCTCTAAGCCACCAGGAAAGCCTGCCTATATCTTGTTATCTAGAATCATTTCCATTTTCTCTCTCTGCCAGGCAGTTGGAATATTTGAAGTATGATTTTGTGAGTTGACACAAAACAAATGTACTATGAAGTAGAAGGCCTAAGAATAAGGGATAATTTAACTCATTGGCTGCCAATTAGATTTTCATGTTATGTGGTTTTTGAAGGCATTTATATGATTTACCTAAAAGATTCCAAACTAATGGATTAAGTGATGAAATCATTGGGAGAACTAGTGGTGGTAGACTCTGATATATGATAGAAATAGTTCAGCAGTAACAAAAGTAGAAACACTAAGATTTCCCGAGAACCTGTAAGCTGTTTTTACTACTCCTGTGCTGTTCATGAACTACATATGGGGCACTTTGATTAAATATACTGTAAAGAATAATGTATTATTTGTTAGAAATTTATTTGATAAATAAACATAAAGTTGTGTCCCAAACTATACCTGTTCTTGCAAGATTTAATGGCTGGATCTTTCTGGCTAATGCTGATTTTATTAGACTATTGTGGACATTGATTGGATTTTAGAAATTAGATGTAACAAATGCTTGCTGTCCATAGAGGCAGATGGGTTTGATTCCGTGATCCTGAGAGAGCAGATATAAATTTGGGGGGAAGCTTTTAAGCTGATCTAAACCTGCTGAGGTTTTCTCTCCTCCAAAGGAGGACAGAAGTATGTAGAATTTTGCAAGGAGCTGATTAGAGAACTTGGCTTAATTTTAAAGACAAAAGATACTGATTAATTTTTTTAAAAGGTACTAATTATTTTTTTCTGGAAGAACTTGTAAAGATTTTTATAATATTACTCATTTTTGACTGTGCTAGATCTTCACTGCTGCAAGAGAGCTTTCTCTGGTTGCAGTGAGCGGCAGCTTCTCTGGCATTGGCAGGCAGATTATTTACCACCCAGCCACTGGGGAAGCTCCTGATGCTCTTTTAGAAACTTCTCGCTGTGGTCACCTTTAGCTTCCTACTTCCCCTTTAGTCTTACCAAGTTTCTGTTACCGCTGTCAGTCATACCAGTCACTGGGAAGGATAATGTGATGGTGGTGCTTTAGTCACTAAGTCCTGTCTGACTCTTGTGGCCTCAGGGACTGTAGCCTACCAGCTCCTTTGTCCACGGGAAGATGATACTGTGGTAACATTTCCTTTAAAAGGAAAATTACGGAAGAGGAATATGTATACAAATGCATAGTGAATATAGCAAAATGCATCCTGGAAGTTCTTTTGTATGGAAGGGTGAGTTTTGTTAGTCGTCGTGGTGATAGATCTTGTTTGACTCACTTCAACTTTCTCCAGTGATCCTTTTGTGATATGCATATATGAGATAGTTATGTGAGATTAAGGATTTGGTTAAACCATTAGCAAGCACATTGGCTTCATTCAGCCCAATCTAATTCCTTGATCTAACAATTCTGGACATATACAGCTTTATTTAATAGAAAATAGTTTTGTTTCATTTAGTGAAACTTACTGTTCAATAAAGAAATATTAAATAAATTTTATTACTGTATTACTGCTGCTAAGTCATTTCAGTCGTGTCCGACTCTGTGTGACCTCATAGATGGCAGCCCACCAGGCTCCCCTGCCCCTGGGATCCTCCAGGCAAGAACACTGGAGCGGGTTGCCATTTCCTTCTCCAGTGCATGAAAGTGAAA